>SNQJ01S0032946.1:0-10756 GCA_010110895.2 Picea sitchensis
TCATATCTTGGAATAAAATATTGAATCTTGGATATGTTTTAAATGATTTCATATTTTACCTTCATACCAAATTTCAAAATCATGTATGGAGTTCAGGCCGCATGCCCAAGTCCATAATCAACACATGCAATAATTTCCAAATTTTATTTTTGCATTGACATAGGACTAGCATTTTGATCAAAATGCTCTTATAACATGATTTGGAATTAAGGTATGAAATTTGTATAGCATTTTGATCAAAATGCTCTCATAACATAATTTGGAATTAAGGTATGAAATTTGTATGTGTTGTATAGGAAACATTCCTATATCTAATCACCAAATTTCATAAAAGGTTATTAATTTTAAGTGCCAAGACACACCTAGTTTAGAGAACATGAGCAATATTTTGTATAAATAGAGGTTAAGTGTTTTGACTTGCATGCAACTGATACTTAGAATTAGAATTTGTATTTTTGCATGATGTATAAGACATGATCCTATATTTACTCTATGAATTTAATAAAAAAAGGTTGATTTTAATGAGTCCAAATAATTCAACTATAGGGTGGAATAGAAAAGGAAAAAAGTTCTTCCACATATTTATTTTTCTATTTTGATTTAAATTTAATCAAACTTTGACACTTGGGTTGTATTTGGAATCCAAAAAGTCAAATGTTACCAATTTTTTAATTATATAATATTTTTGGAGTTACCCAAGGAAATGAAAATTCTTTGGAACCAAAGATTTATGACCTCTAAATAGGATATTTGTAATTAATCATAGGGCCTTTGGATCTCCAATGATTTGGTGTTTTTCATTGCTAGTAGTGTTGTGGTGGTCCAAATACTTATGCATATATGGTTTGCGAATGTAATAAATCCTAAGAGAATTGAGCATTGAGTAAATAATGTTTGCAAAGATTGTGGGTGAAAGTATTTACTGATAATTTTTGTGTGTGATAATGGCCCATGTGTGTGAAATTATTTTTTAAATTGATGCATTTAAAATTTTTGAGGTTTATTGTGAGTTATTTTACTATGTGACTCTAATTGTAGTACCTTATGTATTGGATCAAGTAGTATCATAGAGATTTGATCCTAGTGTTAAGATTATTTAGCGGAATATTATTCTAGTAGTATGGAATGTTGGGTAGAATTTTCTAAGAGAGGAGCAAAGAATCTCATGGATGGTTTGGAAGTGGGGAGGTAAAAGACATAGAACTATTTAAGTAGTCTAGAAAAGAATTTTAAATATGGTGTAGAGAGGAAGAGATCATGGAAGACCCAAAATAAAATGATATTATGATACGAATGACCTTGTAGCAGTGATGAGGAGAATGATGGATATAATGAATGCCATAGAAGTAGCACAAATAAGAAGTACCACATGAGCATATATAATGATGAAGATGAAGTAGAGGTGGAGATTGAAATAGAAGATATGGATGACCATGTGACCATGGAAAATAAAATGATTAGAGTGATTATAGGTATTCAAGGAAAACCTAGACTTAAAACTCCTATGTATTATGGAAGTTTAAATCCTAAGGAAATAAAAGATTGGATAAGAGAAATGAAAAAATATTTTTAATTTGAACAAATTAAAGATACTATGAGGGTTAGGTTTGATTGTACAAAGCTGAAAATTCATGCTTCTTTGTGGTGGGATAAGTTGCAATTGGAAAGGGAGTATGAAGGAAAATAGATGATTAAAACCTAGAATATAATGGTGTCAAAGTTGAAAATAAAATTTATGCATGTAAATTATGCTTTGAATCCATTGAGGATATTGCAGAGTGTGAAGTAAATGTAGATGAATGAAAAATAATACATTGAGGAATTATATATAATTTTTATAAGGTATATACAAAATGAGGATAATTTGGAATCAAGTATGTGAATGGTTTGAATTATGCAATTCCATATGAATGGTTTGAATTATGCAATTCCATATGAATTTGATGTGTTAAATTTTCATTCAGTTATGAAGGATTATTAAACAAACTTGAGACTCGAGGATAAATTATAGAGAAATAAATATACCATGAGAAGAGGTTAAGGATTTGGGAGAGAGAAACATAAATAAAATAAATAAGAATGTGAATAAAGATCCAACATTATGGATCAACCTATTGGAATAATATTTTATGTTGATAGAGGAAGAGGGTTAACAAGAGGAAGAATTGGAGGAGGCATATTTGAAGGAATTTTCTTAGATGTGGAGGGCAAGTCCATATGGAATTTAAAGGCCCATATTTGTTGAGGGAAGGAACAAGACGAGAGGGAAGAAATGATATTATTGAACTAGAACCAACAATAGAAGCAAGTGAAGTGATTTATGTAGGGTTATAGCAAGGGGAAAATTTGATGATGAGGATAATATTGTTGCAGCATGAGAAAGAGGTTGACAAAGAACCAGAGTAGAGGAAGACCATCCTCAGAACAAGATAAGATATAGGAGGTAAGTGTTGTAATTTGGTTATCAATGGTGGTAGTTAAGAAAATTTGGCATCTACTGAAGTTGTTCAGAAATTGAATTTGACGAGTATGACTTATCCAGAATATATAGAGTATCATGGATACAAAATGGGCATAGGGTCAATATGAGATAGTAGTGCTTGATTAATTTAAAAATTGGTGGTTATAGTGATATAATTCTATGTGATTTTTTTCCCATGGATGCTTGTCACATTTTTTTGGGAAGATCATGGAAATTTGATAGAAGAGTTATGCATGATGTGAGAAGAAATACCTATTAGTTTGAGAAAGATGGGAATAAACTTAACTTACATCATTCGAATGAAGAAGTGGAGAAGGTTGGGAAAGTGGCTCTAAGTCTAGTCTTGGCATATATGAAGGAAGCAAAGTAGTAAGAACATGTGGAGCAATGGACTGAAGAAAAATAAGAGTAGAGCATTGGTGCTATGGTAGCAACACTTTTGAAGGAGGAGTAGATGGGACTTTTTCATTCCCACATTTTTAAAAATTTGGTATGTTTGGATGAAATGTAATGGATAATACCAAGGAAGTGTCCATGAAGAAGAGAACAAAAAAAGAATAAGAAGATAACAATAATATATATGATAATGAGGATAGGAGTGTATGGGAAAAATCAATGCAATGAGCATTGGGAATAGTTCCTAGAGGTTGGATGGGGGGGTATTATGCACCATTGAGTGGGAGTGGTGTGAGGAAACACACATTGTTGAGTTGAGGGAGAAGGGGGTAGTGAAATTCTATGGACTATTGTTGCAAAGAATGTAATAAAGGATAAATACTAGAGTAGATATAGAGGAGTGTGGATGCATGAAATTAAAGGAATAGTTGTGGATGTTAGTAATAGATATTGACATATGAGAATGACTAGTTTGTAAAAACAATTCACCAAAATTTTGTGTAATATACCCAATCATAAATTCTCCACTCACTTGCTTAATATAAGTATCAACAAGAGACATTTGCATAACATTACCTTTTTAATTCATAATTTGATTTACAATAGTCATCTCCTCCATATATGTCTAAAAGATGAGTCGTTTCCTCCTACAAAGAACTAAATAGTTTGCCAACTTGTCCCTATGATTCCGTTGTGAGAAAAAAATAGCCCCACTGGAACCATTAGTTTTGGTGGGGAATCAAACTACTATATTTTTTTCAAGACACTACTATTTACCTACCTAAGTATTTATCCACTTATGAGCTTACTTCTTGCATATGGTCATCGAAACTAGAGAATAGGAGCTCTTTACTAATATTTATGTTTATCCTTCCAGACGAATCCTACACTACCATGTGAACTCCAAACGCTGGACAAGGGAACCACTGACAACTTCAAAACTTCATCTCCTCCTTGGTCAATTAATTTAATCTTATCCTTTACCCCCCCATTGTCGATTTTCTCTCCACCCTTCAACGTGCTCGAAACCAAAATCTCTATGACGACGCATTTATAACGTCGTCATCGGGGAAATTACTATGCGAGATTTATCTCCAAATAAACTATCTCAACGAAGAAAAAAACCTTATGGTTAAGTGGTAAAATGTCAATATATGATTGGTCTTAATCCCATCGTGAGGTTCAACCAGGTCCCACCTTTCCATGAGCTTTTGAAAATAGTATAAAAAACCATATGTGGGGTACGTGGTGATATCCTATTGATCTATTTTATTCGAACAATCTTGTCATCATCAAAGGATGATATGTAGAGATTGCACGAACACTTTTTCAATCGACGATAATGATGACAAGGTCGGGAATTTGTCTCTTTGAATGACCTCTCCTAATTAATTTTCCCAACAAAGGATATTTTTTTCCCTCCTAAAACCATCATTTCTAATGTACGTCGACGAAATATGCAATTGATCACCTTGAGAACAAATTTAATAAAAAATGGTACACCTCTAACATGGTCTTAGCTATATTACAAATGGCATTGATTACTCTATAGTCTGAGAGGGAATTAATAATAGAACAATATTGGAAACACACATAAGCATAAACTCAATCATGAAAAATACAAAGAGATGATCAATCACCTTTAAGGAGAAGAACTGAGGAAGTTATGTTGTGGGTTTTCTTCTTAGGCTAGCAAGTACATATTAAATAAGTTAGAAATTTGTTCTTGTCTACAGTTAAATCGAAGAAGTGATTTTATTTTGAATTAATATTTGTGCATGTGACAAATTATCCACAATGCAGACCCATATAACAAAGGGCCAAGCCATTGTTGGTCTTGTTAATGTTCCAGGCACACAATCCTTCAACATTATAGATGCAAACAACCATTATGGAAGACAACATTATGCGACATATCATGAGATATATGAAATATTCTGTGATGATAAGTATCCGACGGAGGATGAGGACATTGAAGAATACAAGAATATCAAACTTAGAGGGATGCATATTGTTGTAGCTCGCCCGAGCCTCTTCCCTTACAATGACACAACAATATGGTGCTTCATGCACATATAGAAAGAGACCACGATGATAGATAATTATTCTAGTGCACCTATTGCATCTCTCAAAACAGAGGACCTTAAGATCTGGCATAAAACTCCTGAACCTATTATTTCCTTGGATGAATCCTTCTTAGAAAAATTCGAGATAGATCACCAAGACTTCGAGACATTCATGGAAGCTTGGTTTGTGGATGAAGAATGGCCAGTAAAATGAGGAGAACAAAATTTTCTCACTCCCTACCTAAAATATCCCTACAAGATTTTGAACGCAGTGATATGCATACTCTATGGAGAAGAAACCCACACACATTTTAGAATGGAATGGTTTCCGATGTCCTATATGATGGTCAAAACCAGGAAAACATTCAATTGGGCCAACATTTTATTAATCTCTATATCAACTCAAGTTTGGGATGCTACATGTATGAATAACCATGGTTTTTATATGAAAACTTATCTTATAGATGCAGTTTGTGTAACACACATATTTCCTGCTTTTAATTGGGTCTGGGATTCAAGCAAAGCCCCAATTCATGAATATTGATCTCATTTATGGGAAGTGAACTACAAGAACCATATTTATGATATCTATGATTATTTTACAACCCCCTTACACAAAATAATTTTTGGGGTTCACCCTCACCGAATATCTCCTGGTTCCATTAAATCTTTAAAAGGGATAGGGGATTGGTACATGACCAAATACTGTACATATGTTAGAATTTATGGAGCTACAAGACCACCTCATTTGCTTCCAAAGTATGTAATTGATAAATTGTTGGCCCATGAAGTGTCATATCAAAGAGAATACAAAGGGGTTACAACATATCTGTCAGAGAATAATAAGAGGTATTGGAATATTTTCCCTATTCACATGGGACAATAATCTCTCCTAAGCAAAAAATAGGCAAAAAAGGAAGAAGCAAAATTTCAAGAAATATGTCTATGCATTGAATAAAATAAGGGACACGACCGTCAAAATGTAGTGTATGATCACTTGAAAGCTATACAATTGACATTGCACACACCTCATTAGGCTAGATATGTTGAGGATATTTACCAAGGATCTGCACATTTCGAAGAATTTTTGAAAAGGATCCCTACTGACTTGGTTAGGGAACAATTCAACAAAGAAGAAGATGCAAACACAATTTTGAGAATAAAACAATTTAAAACATTACTTCAGAAAGATAAGGTGAAACATGAAGCCTTGGAACTGGCTAGGAAATAAAAAGATGCAAAATTTTCTAAGAAGGAAGATGAAGCTGAAGAGAGGTACCAACAATCGAAGAAGGCCAAAGCTCAACCAACATTTTCAAAGAAGAGAGAAAACCAAGATCTGTCTGAGAGATACAGGGAAGGAAACAAAAAAATTGCTAAACCGCCTGGGGAAGAAAATGAAAGAATCAATGAAAATGTATCAACAAACCCTGAAATCGGTATGGTTACAATTAACTTGGAAGAATGCACTCCCTTAACATCCATACCAGGAATTTTCTCACTTTCATATTCTAGATTAGGTGTTGAATATGTAGTTGTAGTGTTTGGAGAATATTACTATAGTCATAAGACTAAATCTATTGAGAAAATAAATACCAAAAGGAAAAGAGGAGGGGTAAGAATAGATTCAACTGAGAGGAACATCAAATGGAAAGAAAGCCCAAACCCAAAATATAATGCTATCTAAGGAGTGTCGATCCTGAATGATTTTGCTAGCGTTAACTCTATGTCCGTTTATGAAATGGCCGACACACTAGATGTGGCTAAAATGAGAATAAAAAAGATAAAAAAATATGTAGACACAGTGAAAATATCTATCTCCAATGAATTTAGGGAAAAATCCATAGAAAAAAATCGTACTTATAGAGAAGAAATGCGGAGACAGATCCATCTTCGAGAACAAGAATTGATTGCAAATTTTGAGAAAAGGATCGAGATGAATCAGAAGATGCATCAAGATGAGATACAAAATCTCATAATCACACATGCTAAAGAGGTAAATAGACTCAAATGAGAACAATTAGATATCAAAAAATACATTGAAAGAATCGAACATGAATTGAGGAAACTACAATAGGATAATCAACTCCTGAAGAATACTGTGGAAGAATGTAAGACAAAAATGGTAGCCATAGAAATAATTAGAGAAGAGACCTTCAAAATGAATGGATAACTTTGGGACTCATAGAATAAATTATGATATGCACCCAATAAAATACTGAAGGCCAAATATGATCACAAGAAATTAAATATGCAAGTGAAATATATGTAGGAAAAATATCAAAGAGCCCAAGAAGCCTATAACAGGGTCACATAATGGTAGGATACTCATCCAAACTCCCCTGAGACCCTACCTGCATATTCATACAAGAAGAGAATCAAATATCTTTGACCGTTGAATGCAAGGATGGAAATAATCGTGGATATCAAGAATACCTAGGAGCAGGTCAGTACATCAAGCAAAGAATTGTGGAAGTATTCCAATAGATTACTCGCCTAGTTCGAGATTGACCCCTTGAGAGATTTAAAATGGGCCTCATCTACTCAGAAAATCGTTGAAGATGTGGAAATCAATAGGAATATCAACATGAAGTTCGTTGGATTAATCAATGAAATTAGCGTGGAAGTTATAGAGGCAAGGTTAATACATGCCGCGGGGTCAATTTTGCTAACTAAATATTATGTACAATGTGTTGAGAAAAAAATGAAGATAGAAATTGTGATTCCCATTTACACCAGCGAAGCAATCCTCAAGAGGACATATCTATGCCAAGTAGATGATATACTCAAGGACTTCAATACATGAAAAAACTTCATAGACATAAAATTACAACCAACAAGGATCACTTGCTTATCTCATTGTAACCGAATTTTGTAGAAAAATCACAATCTTGTAATGATTGTAATATATTAATCAGGTAAGAGAACAAAGCGTCGCTTTAGTCCTTTGACTGTTTGGTAGTCATAAAAATACGAAAATATCCTCTTTCTATTCTATAAAAGGGATGAATGTAAATGAGAGAGGGGTTTTGGGATTTTGAATTCGTATAGTATTACTACTTTCAAATAATAAAGATCAAGAGCCATGTTTTTTGGAGACTGGTGATTCTGGTGTATGTGATTGAGATTTTTCTGAATGACTTTACTGTTCATCTTTGTTTTATGAATTTATTTGTATGAACTACTTCTGTAATTTTCTCTCAAGCATGGATTATCACTTGTTTCCTTTATTAAACACATTCATAATGTTATTAAACTAGGGTGCATTCTTTGTTAACTTGTGTGATTACATTACAGTTTTATTCATCACTCGAATGTAAGAACTATTTCTTCTTTGGATGATATTTTTCCCTGACTATGTTTAATCTTAATTAGCTAGCTCTTGATCATGCTAGGTTTAGTTTAGTGTAGAACTGTATCTTAGCTCATTTTCAATTGGTATCATTTTAGTTTAATTTTATATTTTAATTCATCTGGGAACTTTTGGTTCTCAGATTCATATTTAGATAGTTAGTTAGTTATATTAGTAACCAGACCAATAATCTAGTTGAAAATTCTACTCCAAATAAGAGTGCGTCTAATTGGGACCTGCCATCAAGCGTTTTCCCTTACCTTCTTGAACAAGTCATTTCAACCCTTAAATATAAATGGCACTAGAAGGAGGGCCATAGAAATGAATGGATACAAATAAAATAATAAACCATTCTCATTCTATTCTGCAAGTAAACACTTCCTTTTCCAGTCATTCCCATCAATTTCATTCTGAGCACACTTCCCTTCCCAAGTTGTATATTGTGAACACAATAGCTCAGGATAGTACTCAGCGTGCTTCAACTCATTTTGAATCCACATTTTAATCCAAAAAACCTTGCATATTAACCTTCCCACATGTTGATACCATTCTTAGGAAGTCTCACGAGCGAGTGAGCAATCCCCTAATTAGATAATGGAGCAGACAAACATGACAACTTCCCATTGACTATTCGGTACCTGAAGTTTGGGAGAATCCTTGAAGAGAAGATCCACTCTTGATTCTAAAATTTGATGTTTCTTCTCTATAATTCCATAGGTATGACCAGAATTTGATGTGCCAAGTGAAAGTTATGGTAGTTTTACCAAAACTTGCTGATTTTTGGCCCTTTCTAGAGAGTGAACTTGTACAAAATTCCATGTGACCAATGTTTCATAATTGTTTCTAAAATATTTACATGAAATAATATGGTTGGTTTCCTTTCCAAAGGAACAAATGGCACTCAATATCGACTTACCAAGATTTAGGTATGTCACTTATACCAAGAACACATATTCAAGACTAGTTTTAGGACTAGTCAAATAACCCTAATTTACACAACCTATATCTCAGAAAGTAAAATAATCCAAAATATAAAATTTTTACCACTAATATGTAGCTATGTGTCCTCAAGATTATGAATATTTCACAGTTTGAAACCTTTCCAAAAAAATGTTATAGTGAAAATTCTGGGATGACTCGTTTTAAACTAATTTTAAGACTAGCCACAAATCCTAAATTACACTGGATATATCTTAGAAATTATAATGAAGCAATACCTTAAATGTTTTCCAAATGCACTTCATTGTGTCTCTTCATTGTGATAAAAATGTCATGGTCTGAAACTTCTTTGAAAAATAGTTATAGAAAAAATTCCAAGATGACTTGTTTAAGAATTATTTCAGGACTAACAAAAAACCCTAACTTCCATAGGTTATATATTAGAAAGTGAAATTATCTATAGCATGAAAATTTAATCGCAGGTAACGCATTGTTCCTCCTCATGATATTGAAAATTACGGAGTCTTAAACTTCATAGGAAAAATGTTATATTGAAAATTCCAAGATGACTCGTTGTGTGATATCCTCGAATTATTCAAAAAATAAATATTTCCAAAGTTGAGTTTAAAAAAAAAAAATCCATTTATGGAAATTCAAATTCATATTTATGGAAGTATGTTGTCAACTGTCCTCTATTGATGGACACATGGACACATGTATGAGACAAACATTTTTAATAAATTAAATGCTGGAAGACAAATGGAACAACTAGGTTAAAAATAGATGACTATGACTCCATGAGTGGGGAATAGGTTTGAGTTAACTTAGAGATGACTTTTACAAGTGTCAGAAGTTGAGTTCTATCACTAGTAGCCCCTACAAATCAGGGATTTATAAAGCTATGAATTTCCTAAGGAGGGAAAGGAATGGAAACTACTAGGCATGAGATAAATACAACATATGTGGGAGGTAGGACGCTGCTTAGTATGTTGGGAAAAAGAACTGGTTTCGCTGTTATGAACACATATGGTGTTAGGAAAAACATTTTCTGAATTGTTGAAGGTGAACACTGGCTAAGGAGTGTTACTCTATTTTCCTTTATGGAGTCATGGTCGGGCTAGGGGGTGATTAGGACAAGTGATCGTGGTTTTTCTATTTCTACAGTTGGGAGGATTGTGGCTATTCCATTTGTTTCCCAACATCAATATTCATATATGTATCTTAGCTATGTACTTTTATTTTTAGTGTTATATTGTTGACATTGGATGGTGGATGTTACACACACACACACACACACACACATATATATGTTGGATTACTGAGAGGGGGGGTGAATCAGTAATAGTGTAAATATAATCCTTTTTATTCAAATGTTATATCAATGTAGAATTATTATCCATTAATGAGCAGTAAGAAATAAACAATCACACACATACACAATACACCAGTGTTTTACGTGGAAACTCAAATCGGGAGAAAACCACATAATGTTTTTTCTTATATGTCTTGAAGAATTACATT
>SNQJ01S0032946.1:10766-53283 GCA_010110895.2 Picea sitchensis
TGTGTTTAATAAAGGAAACAAGTGATAATCCATGCTTGAGAGAAAATTACAGAAGTAGTTCATACAAATAAATTCATAAAACAAAGATGAACAGTAAAGTCATTCAGAAAAATCTCAATCACATACACCAGAATCACCAGTCTCCAAAAAACATGGCTCTTGATCTTTATTATTTGAAAGTAGTAATACTATACGAATTCAAAATCCCAAAACCCCTCTCTCATTTACATTCATCCCTTTTATAGAATAGAAAGAGGATATTTTCGTATTTTTATGACTACCAAACAGTCAAAGGACTAAAGCGACGCTTTGTTCTCTTACCTGATTAATATATTACAATCATTACAAGATTGTGATTTTTCTACAAAATTCGGTTACAATGAGATAAGCAAGTGATCCTTGTTGGTTGTAATTTTATGTCTATGAAGTTTTTTCATGTATTGAAGTCCTTGAGTATATCATCTACTTGGCATAGATATGTCCTCTTGAGGATTGCTTCGCTGGTGTAAATGGGAATCACAATTTCTATCTTCATTTTTTTCTCAACACATTGTACATAATATTTAGTTAGCAAAATTGACCCCGCGGCATGTATTAACCTTGCCTCTATAACTTCCACGCTAATTTCATTGATTAATCCAACGAACTTCATGTTGATATTCCTATTGATTTCCACATCTTCAACGATTTTCTGAGTAGATGAGGCCCATTTTAAATCTCTCAAGGGGTCAATCTCGAACTAGGCGAGTAATCTATTGGAATACTTCCACAATTCTTTGCTTGATGTACTGACCTGCTCCTAGGTATTCTTGATATCCACGATTATTTCCATCCTTGCATTCAACGGTCAAAGATATTTGATTCTCTTCTTGTATGAATATGCAGGTAGGGTCTCAGGGGAGTTTGGATGAGTATCCTACCATTATGTGACCCTGTTATAGGCTTCTTGGGCTCTTTGATATTTTTCCTACATATATTTCACTTGCATATTTAATTTCTTGTGATCATATTTGGCCTTCAGTATTTTATTGGGTGCATATCATAATTTATTCTATGAGTCCCAAAGTTATCCATTCATTTTGAAGGTCTCTTCTCTAATTATTTCTATGGCTACCATTTTTGTCTTACATTCTTCCACAGTATTCTTCAGGAGTTGATTATCCTATTGTAGTTTCCTCAATTCATGTTCGATTCTTTCAATGTATTTTTTGATATCTAATTGTTCTCATTTGAGTCTATTTACCTCTTTAGCATGTGTGATTATGAGATTTTGTATCTCATCTTGATGCATCTTCTGATTCATCTCGATCCTTTTCTCAAAATTTGCAATCAATTCTTGTTCTCGAAGATGGATCTGTCTCCGCATTTCTTCTCTATAAGTACGATTTTTTTCTATGGATTTTTCCCTAAATTCATTGGAGATAGATATTTTCACTGTGTCTACATATTTTTTTATCTTTTTTATTCTCATTTTAGCCACATCTAGTGTGTCGGCCATTTCATAAACGGACATAGAGTTAACGCTAGCAAAATCATTCAGGATCGACACTCCTTAGATAGCATTATATTTTGGGTTTGGGCTTTCTTTCCATTTGATGTTCCTCTCAGTTGAATCTATTCTTACCCCTCCTCTTTTCCTTTTGGTATTTATTTTCTCAATAGATTTAGTCTTATGACTATAGTAATATTCTCCAAACACTACAACTACATATTCAACACCTAATCTAGAATATGAAAGTGAGAAAATTCCTGGTATGGATGTTAAGGGAGTGCATTCTTCCAAGTTAATTGTAACCATACCGATTTCAGGGTTTGTTGATACATTTTCATTGATTCTTTCATTTTCTTCCCCAGGCGGTTTAGCAATTTTTTTGTTTCCTTCCCTGTATCTCTCAGACAGATCTTGGTTTTCTCTCTTCTTTGAAAATGTTGGTTGAGCTTTGGCCTTCTTCGATTGTTGGTACCTCTCTTCAGCTTCATCTTCCTTCTTAGAAAATTTTGCATCTTTTTATTTCCTAGCCAGTTCCAAGGCTTCATGTTTCACCTTATCTTTCTGAAGTAATGTTTTAAATTGTTTTATTCTCAAAATTGTGTTTGCATCTTCTTCTTTGTTGAATTGTTCCCTAACCAAGTCAGTAGGGATCCTTTTCAAAAATTCTTCGAAATGTGCAGATCCTTGGTAAATATCCTCAACATATCTAGCCTAATGAGGTGTGTGCAATGTCAATTGTATAGCTTTCAAGTGATCATACACTACATTTTGACGGTCGTGTCCCTTATTTTATTCAATGCATAGACATATTTCTTGAAATTTTGCTTCTTCCTTTTTTGCCTATTTTTTGCTTAGGAGAGATTATTGTCCCATGTGAATAGGGAAAATATTCCAATACCTCTTATTATTCTCTGACAGATATGTTGTAACCCCTTTGTATTCTCTTTGATATGACACTTCATGGGCCAACAATTTATCAATTACATACTTTGGAAGCAAATGAGGTGGTCTTGTAGCTCCATAAATTCTAACATATGTACAGTATTTGGTCATGTACCAATCCCCTATCCCTTTTAAAGATTTAATGGAACCAGGAGATATTCGGTGAGGGTGAACCCCAAAAATTATTTTGTGTAAGGGGGTTGTAAAATAATCATAGATATCATAAATATGGTTCTTGTAGTTCACTTCCCATAAATGAGATCAATATTCATGAATTGGGGCTTTGCTTGAATCCCAGACCCAATTAAAAGCAGGAAATATGTGTGTTACACAAACTGCATCTATAAGATAAGTTTTCATATAAAAACCATGGTTATTCATACATGTAGCATCCCAAACTTGAGTTGATATAGAGATTAATAAAATGTTGGCCCAATTGAATGTTTTCCTGGTTTTGACCATCATATAGGACATCGGAAACCATTCCATTCTAAAATGTGTGTGGGTTTCTTCTCCATAGAGTATGCATATCACTGCGTTCAAAATCTTGTAGGGATATTTTAGGTAGGGAGTGAGAAAATTTTGTTCTCCTCATTTTACTGGCCATTCTTCATCCACAAACCAAGCTTCCATGAATGTCTCGAAGTCTTGGTGATCTATCTCGAATTTTTCTAAGAAGGATTCATCCAAGGAAATAATAGGTTCAGGAGTTTTATGCCAGATCTTAAGGTCCTCTGTTTTGAGAGATGCAATAGGTGCACTAGAATAATTATCTATCATCGTGGTCTCTTTCTATATGTGCATGAAGCACCATATTGTTGTGTCATTGTAAGGGAAGAGGCTCGGGCGAGCTACAACAATATGCATCCCTCTAAGTTTGATATTCTTGTATTCTTCAATGTCCTCATCCTCCGTCGGATACTTATCATCACAGAATATTTCATATATCTCATGATATGTCGCATAATGTTGTCTTCCATAATGGTTGTTTGCATCTATAATGTTGAAGGATTGTGTGCCTGGAACATTAACAAGACCAACAATGGCTTGGCCCTTTGTTATATGGGTCTGCATTGTGGATAATTTGTCACATGCACAAATATTAATTCAAAATAAAATCACTTCTTCGATTTAACTGTAGACAAGAACAAATTTCTAACTTATTTAATATGTACTTGCTAGCCTAAGAAGAAAACCCACAACATAACTTCCTCAGTTCTTCTCCTTAAAGGTGATTGATCATCTCTTTGTATTTTTCATGATTGAGTTTATGCTTATGTGTGTTTCCAATATTGTTCTATTATTAATTCCCTCTCAGACTATAGAGTAATCAATGCCATTTGTAATATAGCTAAGACCATGTTAGAGGTGTACCATTTTTTATTAAATTTGTTCTCAAGGTGATCAATTGCATATTTCGTCGACGTACATTAGAAATGATGGTTTTAGGAGGGAAAAAAATATCCTTTGTTGGGAAAATTAATTAGGAGAGGTCATTCAAAGAGACAAATTCCCGACCTTGTCATCATTATCGTCGATTGAAAAAGTGTTCGTGCAATCTCTACATATCATCCTTTGATGATGACAAGATTGTTCGAATAAAATAGATCAATAGGATATCACCACGTACCCCACATATGGTTTTTTATACTATTTTCAAAAGCTCATGGAAAGGTGGGACCTGGTTGAACCTCACGATGGGATTAAGACCAATCATATATTGACATTTTACCACTTAACCATAAGGTTTTTTTCTTCGTTGAGATAGTTTATTTGGAGATAAATCTCGCATAGTAATTTCCCCGATGACGACGTTATAAATGCGTCGTCATAGAGATTTTGGTTTCGAGCACGTTGAAGGGTGGAGAGAAAATCGACAATGGGGGGGTAAAGGATAAGATTAAATTAATTGACCAAGGAGGAGATGAAGTTTTGAAGTTGTCAGTGGTTCCCTTGTCCAGCGTTTGGAGTTCACATGGTAGTGTAGGATTCGTCTGGAAGGATAAACATAAATATTAGTAAAGAGCTCCTATTCTCTAGTTTCGATGACCATATGCAAGAAGTAAGCTCATAAGTGGATAAATACTTAGGTAGGTAAATAGTAGTGTCTTGAAAAAAATATAGTAGTTTGATTCCCCACCAAAACTAATGGTTCCAGTGGGGCTATTTTTTTCTCACAACGGAATCATAGGGACAAGTTGGCAAACTATTTAGTTCTTTGTAGGAGGAAACGACTCATCTTTTAGACATATATGGAGGAGATGACTATTGTAAATCAAATTATGAATTAAAAAGGTAATGTTATGCAAATGTCTCTTGTTGATACTTATATTAAGCAAGTGAGTGGAGAATTTATGATTGGGTATATTACACAAAATTTTGGTGAATTGTTTTTACAAACTAGTCATTCTCATATGTCAATATCTATTACTAACATCCACAACTATTCCTTTAATTTCATGCATCCACACTCCTCTATATCTACTCTAGTATTTATCCTTTATTACATTCTTTGCAACAATAGTCCATAGAATTTCACTACCCCCTTCTCCCTCAACTCAACAATGTGTGTTTCCTCACACCACTCCCACTCAATGGTGCATAATACCCCCCCATCCAACCTCTAGGAACTATTCCCAATGCTCATTGCATTGATTTTTCCCATACACTCCTATCCTCATTATCATATATATTATTGTTATCTTCTTATTCTTTTTTTGTTCTCTTCTTCATGGACACTTCCTTGGTATTATCCATTACATTTCATCCAAACATACCAAATTTTTAAAAATGTGGGAATGAAAAAGTCCCATCTACTCCTCCTTCAAAAGTGTTGCTACCATAGCACCAATGCTCTACTCTTATTTTTCTTCAGTCCATTGCTCCACATGTTCTTACTACTTTGCTTCCTTCATATATGCCAAGACTAGACTTAGAGCCACTTTCCCAACCTTCTCCACTTCTTCATTCGAATGATGTAAGTTAAGTTTATTCCCATCTTTCTCAAACTAATAGGTATTTCTTCTCACATCATGCATAACTCTTCTATCAAATTTCCATGATCTTCCCAAAAAAATGTGACAAGCATCCATGGGAAAAAAATCACATAGAATTATATCACTATAACCACCAATTTTTAAATTAATCAAGCACTACTATCTCATATTGACCCTATGCCCATTTTGTATCCATGATACTCTATATATTCTGGATAAGTCATACTCGTCAAATTCAATTTCTGAACAACTTCAGTAGATGCCAAATTTTCTTAACTACCACCATTGATAACCAAATTACAACACTTACCTCCTATATCTTATCTTGTTCTGAGGATGGTCTTCCTCTACTCTGGTTCTTTGTCAACCTCTTTCTCATGCTGCAACAATATTATCCTCATCATCAAATTTTCCCCTTGCTATAACCCTACATAAATCACTTCACTTGCTTCTATTGTTGGTTCTAGTTCAATAATATCATTTCTTCCCTCTCGTCTTGTTCCTTCCCTCAACAAATATGGGCCTTTAAATTCCATATGGACTTGCCCTCCACATCTAAGAAAATTCCTTCAAATATGCCTCCTCCAATTCTTCCTCTTGTTAACCCTCTTCCTCTATCAACATAAAATATTATTCCAATAGGTTGATCCATAATGTTGGATCTTTATTCACATTCTTATTTATTTTATTTATGTTTCTCTCTCCCAAATCCTTAACCTCTTCTCATGGTATATTTATTTCTCTATAATTTATCCTCGAGTCTCAAGTTTGTTTAATAATCCTTCATAACTGAATGAAAATTTAACACATCAAATTCATATGGAATTGCATAATTCAAACCATTCATATGGAATTGCATAATTCAAACCATTCACATACTTGATTCCAAATTATCCTCATTTTGTATATACCTTATAAAAATTATATATAATTCCTCAATGTATTATTTTTCATTCATCTACATTTACTTCACACTCTGCAATATCCTCAATGGATTCAAAGCATAATTTACATGCATAAATTTTATTTTCAACTTTGACACCATTATATTCTAGGTTTTAATCATCTATTTTCCTTCATACTCCCTTTCCAATTGCAACTTATCCCACCACAAAGAAGCATGAATTTTCAGCTTTGTACAATCAAACCTAACCCTCATAGTATCTTTAATTTGTTCAAATTAAAAATATTTTTTCATTTCTCTTATCCAATCTTTTATTTCCTTAGGATTTAAACTTCCATAATACATAGGAGTTTTAAGTCTAGGTTTTCCTTGAATACCTATAATCACTCTAATCATTTTATTTTCCATGGTCACATGGTCATCCATATCTTCTATTTCAATCTCCACCTCTACTTCATCTTCATCATTATATATGCTCATGTGGTACTTCTTATTTGTGCTACTTCTATGGCATTCATTATATCCATCATTCTCCTCATCACTGCTACAAGGTCATTCGTATCATAATATCATTTTATTTTGGGTCTTCCATGATCTCTTCCTCTCTACACCATATTTAAAATTCTTTTCTAGACTACTTAAATAGTTCTATGTCTTTTACCTCCCCACTTCCAAACCATCCATGAGATTCTTTGCTCCTCTCTTAGAAAATTCTACCCAACATTCCATACTACTAGAATAATATTCCGCTAAATAATCTTAACACTAGGATCAAATCTCTATGATACTACTTGATCCAATACATAAGGTACTACAATTAGAGTCACATAGTAAAATAACTCACAATAAACCTCAAAAATTTTAAATGCATCAATTTAAAAAATAATTTCACACACATGGGCCATTATCACACACAAAAATTATCAGTAAATACTTTCACCCACAATCTTTGCAAACATTATTTACTCAATGCTCAATTCTCTTAGGATTTATTACATTCGCAAACCATATATGCATAAGTATTTGGACCACCACAACACTACTAGCAATGAAAAACACCAAATCATTGGAGATCCAAAGGCCCTATGATTAATTACAAATATCCTATTTAGAGGTCATAAATCTTTGGTTCCAAAGAATTTTCATTTCCTTGGGTAACTCCAAAAATATTATATAATTAAAAAATTGGTAACATTTGACTTTTTGGATTCCAAATACAACCCAAGTGTCAAAGTTTGATTAAATTTAAATCAAAATAGAAAAATAAATATGTGGAAGAACTTTTTTCCTTTTCTATTCCACCCTATAGTTGAATTATTTGGACTCATTAAAATCAACCTTTTTTTATTAAATTCATAGAGTAAATATAGGATCATGTCTTATACATCATGCAAAAATACAAATTCTAATTCTAAGTATCAGTTGCATGCAAGTCAAAACACTTAACCTCTATTTATACAAAATATTGCTCATGTTCTCTAAACTAGGTGTGTCTTGGCACTTAAAATTAATAACCTTTTATGAAATTTGGTGATTAGATATAGGAATGTTTCCTATACAACACATACAAATTTCATACCTTAATTCCAAATTATGTTATGAGAGCATTTTGATCAAAATGCTATACAAATTTCATACCTTAATTCCAAATCATGTTATAAGAGCATTTTGATCAAAATGCTAGTCCTATGTCAATGCAAAAATAAAATTTGGAAATTATTGCATGTGTTGATTATGGACTTGGGCATGCGGCCTGAACTCCATACATGATTTTGAAATTTGGTATGAAGGTAAAATATGAAATCATTTAAAACATATCCAAGATTCAATATTTTATTCCAAGATATGAGTGCACGCTAATCAAAATACCAAGTCCCTTTCGCTACTAAAAACTTGAAAAAATTGTAAATAAACATAGAACTAAAAATAATTGTTTTTGGGTGTTTAGGATTTCCAAAGCCTTAGGGACACTCCTACATCAAAACCATTTTAAAAAATTAAGTGACAAGACTGAGATTGAACATGCACTCGAGGAGATGGTGGTGAGAGTGAAAATAAAAGATTTGTTGTTTTTGGTAGCAGTGAGGAACTCATGGAACCTCGATCATGAGGGGGCAAGGTCCTTCTCAATTTTGTATAAGGTTTTTTTTTAATTTTAAATAATAAGTATTGTGTTAACATCATTGGACCAAAAATATGTCACTACATAAAGCAAACAAAAACCCAAAACCCAAAACGCTTCATCTTTTATTTTATTTTTTATGTTAATATTGAAGGAGAGATTGAATGCATGAAAGGTCATGTGATAATTCATTCCTTATTGGGTATATCATTTCCAAAACTCATATTAAGGAAATGGATACTTAAATCATGAGAAGGTTGTAGAGATGATGGTGTAAGCTTCACTTGAGGCCAATACCATCCTTGCTTTGTAATAATTATTACTATGTGTGATTTTGTTTCTCGATTTGGAATAAATTCAACCTAGTCATCATAATGGGCCCATAACCCCTCTTGGGAAAGCACCTTACACCTTGAGTTGTGTATAAATACACAAATCACCCCTTGTGTATGACATCATCTTGATCACTTATACAAGTTACTTTTTATTTATCCTATAGGTAGTATATCAAGTCTTGTGTTATATTTGATGTTTCTTATTGTGAATCTCTTTTCAAGCACTAATATGGTTATGGATCTCTCTCTAATGTTGTGGTTCATATTTTATTTGTGTGTTGTGGTTCATATTTTATTTGTGTGGATTGAGGGCTTGTTATATTAGGGTTTTCTAATTGGTTCCATTGGATCCTCTTATGGATCTCAACATGGTATCAAACTATGTATGAACACTTCTAACTATATTTACTACACCTAATCCAAAGATTGTTTTACAAGGATTGTCCTAAGGGTTGCAGATTTACGATTTTCAATTTTTTTTTCTTTATTTATGGTTTCATAGGGTTTAAACCTTCCATCAATGGTGCACTTCAATAGCTAATTCAAAGATTTCTAACTTGAGGTAATCGTCTACTTTCTATTGACTCTTTTATTATTGAATCATACTTTATTTCAAACTTAACTCTAGTGTTGTTTGTAGTGCCCTGTTTTATAGGATTACTATTATAAACCAAACTTATTCTTTAAGGGAATTTGTTTGGAAATGACTAAGTTATTGACTCTTATTATAATGATGAGACATAATTTTAATTATGATTGAGTAAATTTGAGAATGTTGAATTGGTTAAATTAAATTCATGTGATGCTTAGATAAATATTTTTATGTAATGAGGAGGTAAATGAATGGTAATGATTAATTTTGATGATGATTTACATAAGAATTTGATATATATTAACTATGTATATTAATAATAGCTTCCTAAGTGTGACAGGGAACTATAAGGATATATTGACCTAGACATCATCAATAAGAATTTGGGACTCCAAATTGAGTGAGGAAATAGTAATTATCTAGTGAATATGTTTTGTATAATTGATTTGAATGATGAAAATTTTAATGAAATGGTTTAGTGAATGCAGTTACAGGAAATGTGCTTGTCAATTCAACCCACACATGGGTAACAAGGATTTATAGAGATATACCAGGTATTATCAGGAGAAGTGAAGCAGCGTCCCTACTTCCACCTACTAGCACTCCTACCGTGGCTGGAGTTGAAAAGTGTAGAACATTTTTACTTATTAGTTGCATGTTTCAATGAGGGTAGGCTGCGGATTCAGTCAAACACAAGGACCAACTAAGGGGCGTGCAACAAGGTGTAAGTCTTATTCCTCAAAATCCATTAATCTCTCAATAATGGAAACAACAAAAGTTAATGGTATCTCCACAATTGTGTCAATTTCTCATTGCTAAAGATTGGCTACTTGAAGGGCATGTATGCATGGCACCCTTGGAGTACATCAAGTAATTCCTGAAGAGCATGATGTACATGGAATTCTTAGTATCCTTACAAAACTATAATGAAATTAAAAGTGAAAGGTGATTTAAATATATAGTACAAAGAGAACTATTCTTACGCATCACAATTAAGGAAAAACGAAAATTATGTGTCATCATTTAGAAAAGAGAAACTAGATTAATAGTTTAATCAACATTTTTCATTGGTAATAATTTTACTTAAGTCAAAATAAAAGAAAAACAATAAGAAGGAAAACTCAAGTTATAAAGTTGTGCATTTTTTTTTAACTAATTAATTAATAACGAAAAATCAATTTAAGAGAACTCTTAAATAATTTAGAAGATTTAGGAAGAAGAATTCTAATTCAAATAGAAATGGTTTACTAAAAAAAGGTAAGATAGACTTAAGTGTGAAGAACATTAAATAACTAGGACATAAAAATACTCATCTTAATTAACTTTTGTATTATAAACTTAAATACATTTATGCCTTAGCATTTATCTCATTTCTTTTGGTGAAAAGTTTAAACCTATTCTTAGCTTTTGCATTAGACTAATTTTAAAATAGCATTATTTTTTCTTCAAACTATTATAAATATCACTTCTATTGTAACATCCCTCTCTTGCGCACACTGATTGGACTTATTCTTTGAGGACACTTGTGTGCAAGTGACCCGGTTCATTATATGATTGGTTGTTTTGAGTATGATTATGAGATGTTGTGGATCTGATGATATGTTATTTTTTCTATATTTATATCGACAAATGTTATTGACTGGTTTTTCCTGAGTATGCGGGACTCTGGATGTTAGAGGATGCCGATGGCATCGATGGATCTCCTTGGACTCTGAATCGAGTCAGAGAGTGGATTGTTATGGTTTGAATGTGTTTGATATTACATAGGTGACATATGACTAGATATTATGATGTTGATTATTATAGATGACATAATTCGTTGATGGATGCAGGTTGACGATATATTTTAAACCAAACTCACATTTGGAGTAAAGGGGTCACGCACAAAAACCAGAGACATTGAGGGAGAGGTGTGGAAGCAGCCCTACCACAGCCTACAAGCACTCTCGTCGTGGCTTGAATTGTAGGTTAATGATTACCTAGTTTGAGAAGACTAACGATGTCATGAGTGCAGATTGTGACAGTCGCTCACAATGATTCTAAGGGGTGCACAATAAGGTATGGTCCTTATTCCTTAGAGGCCCTCAGTCTCTCAAAAGTTCCCCTGAGGAAGTATTGACCCCAGGGGTTTGACATCTACCAAATTCAATCAAGAGGCGAGTGGCACCCTTGGACCACGTAGTGCGTCATGAAGGGCATGTCGTGCAAATAAAATAGGAATGAAAGCGAGTGGCACCCTTGGAGCACATAGTGCGTCTTGAAGAGCATGTCGTGATTTCAACTCTTGTAAGTTAATAAACCTACTACCTAGAAAACTATGCCTCCTTAGGACCTGGTTGGCCTTAAAATAGATGATGGTATGAGTAAAGTTTAATAACTAATTTTTCCCTTAAAAAATGTCGTCAAGCCTAGTGAATTTAAAACCTAGGTCTAAGTAAAACATGTGACCAAAAAAAATAGACATGTAACAAGAAGGGGGTAAATAAAATTCAAACATTAATTATTAAAGTAAAAATTATAATGGAGGATTAAATTATTAAAAGGATAAATTGTTGTTTTATCTAAACTTGCTAAATTTGAACTAAGCAGAAAAGGGGAAACTCAAGAAAAAGGGAAATTTCTAACTTAGTAGGGAATCTAGTCTTTGGAACCTTCTAATTGTGAACTCAACTAGGTTTTAAGAAAGGCGTTAGTCATTTAAGAGATTTAAGGGAATAAAGGGACACCGAGGAGCGTTTTTAGGAATGCTTTTAGGTGGGTGAGGGAAATAGGCGAATTTAATTAATTAATAAATTGATTTTCTGGTGCAACTAACGGATCAGGTGACATGAGTACGGGGGAGGTTTATCCTAATTAAATTTAATAAAAAGAATCTAATAAGGGTTTGGGAAAGTAATCACTAATAAAACTCTATAAAAAGGATGGTGGATGAGGAGTATGGATCACGTCTAATATGCGTAAGGTTACGCTGCCGGAATTTTATCTTGACTGTTTTTTTTCTTGTGGGAGTTGGGATACCCAGCTCAGATAACGAGTGGTAGCTTGACCTTGCGAGGTGAGTTGGAAGCTAGCATTCTTTGTTATTGTGTGTGTGGCCCCTTTATGGCTTGGGGGGGTCAAGGGGAATAAGAGTATCCCTAGCGTTGGTTGGTAGGTACCGGTGAGGTATCAATGGTTGGAAAGTAGGAGATGGACTGATCACGAGTGCGGGATAGCAGCAGTGGAACCTTCGCCTTCGCTCAAGGTACACACGTCTAAATTTTGCAATTTTATTTCATTGAATTCATTTTGATTTAAATCTAGATGGTATGAATGTTGGGTTCCTCGCTCTGCGTTTGTTGTTAATGTATGGCATTATGATTCACCCAAGAGAGACTACATCCATATGCAGTTTATGGTCTCTATTGCATAAGAACGTCCCTTTTATTTAATTATTTGTAGTCCAATTTTGGTAGCGTAGAAACCATTTTTCATTCCAGTTTGTCTTCATGCTTTCTCGTATCCTATAGCGCAATGATAGTCACACCTGCTAGATTATTGCATGTTATATTTGTCATTGTGGTTTTAAAATTTTCTTGGTATCTTATTTACTGTTGTCCAGCCCTTGGTGCCTTATAGTTTTTATTGCTTTAAATTTGATTTTATTTTTCTGAAATGCATCAAGTTGCCCCAACGAACTTCTTAGCCCATGGCCTCATGGATTCTCCCTTGGATCCCGACGCCTGGGTGGTTGTCTGGATACACTGGAAATCGGGCTAAGCACCTACTCATTGTACTGATGTTTCTGTTAATAAGCACCTATTTGATTCCCTTTGCCTATTTGCAGCACTATTATGTCCTTTGGAAGTAGTACTTTAACTTTTTGGTTCTCACATCTATCTTCATTTATTGGTACCACAACCCCACCGCTATATACACATCACCGCCTTATGCACATCATATATATATTGTAAAGTTTCAACTTGGTAAGTTAACCCCACACTACCTCTTCTCGATGATGGATGCCCACTTTGTAGTTGTATCATCCCATAGTATTAGAACCGGTGTACCAATCCGACGGGTCATACGAGTCATAGGCCTTACTTTATGTGCTTAACCTCCCTACCTATAAGTCTTAGTCATAGTATAGTTTAATTCATATTCGAGTGAGTAGACGAACATATTAAAAGAGTGGGGAGGATCATGCTTGAATCAGATGCTTGGTTGTGTATCGTTTTATTCTTGGAGATTGTCTAAAGCTTCTCATCGCTAGAATGAGCACAGGATCCAACCCTTTCCTACGTTTGTATAATATTTTTCGTATTGCGATTCAATTCGTTGGTCTGTGTATAATTGTATTCTACAATTATTGCTTCATGTGTGGGGACTGCGTATCATTTTCAATCCAAGATTTTTCTTTAAACCTTGTGGCCGGAACCTTATCAATGAATTGTGTGAGGGGGGTTCAATTCGTTGGTCTGTGTATTTTTTTTTTTGGTAACCACTACCTAGAATTGTTCAACAAGTGGAGACTTGTTATTTTCCAACGCCCATTGTTGTTGCCTTGGCAAATCAGTCGTTGTCTTCATTGTCTTTCTACCTGGAATTGGCATAATTTGATTGCAATTTATTATTCCAGGGTAGTAGCAATTCTGGCAGTAATTATAATTAATATCATTGATGTTGTGGATAGAGAAAATAAGGTTTGTAGTTTTCTGGCAGTGATTGTTTGCTAGGGGACTTAATCGCTTATTCCCAGTTTTATTGTTTTACAATGGCGTCTTACGTCAGGGGCCATGTGAATGACAAGTGGCAGTTTTTTATTTATTTATTATTATCACAGTTTTAAAGCCATCAGTTAACTGAATTCGGAATAGATTTTATGTTATTGCTTGATTGCTAAGAAGAGAATTGATCTAGTTCGGAATAGAGCTTTAAGTAAAGTGTATTGTGGAAGGGTAACAACAAATTATTTTCTTGTTAGCCTTTTTAATTATTTTAGGGTAGGGTACTTACTTGGGGACATGTGAATTACAGTCCGATTGTTGCTCATTTAGTGTTATAATTGTTATGACCGGCTTTAATTTAAGGAACTTTTGAATTTATTGATGCTTGTAGTAAATTCCTTGTTGATGCTTTCTAAATAATAAATTATTTAATTATAGGATGCTCCCTTCCTTAATGTTTAAAGGGTGTATGTAAAGGAAAGTAGGGAAGCTTGTTTCATAAATAATATTAGTGTTAAATAAGAAATTGTTAATTTTAAGATCTTAACATTTTGTAATGTTGCAAGGGGTAGTGTTAAAAAGAAATTAAAAAGGTCTATTGATTGATTTTAAAACTGATTAGTCTTTTATGCTAAATAATGCTAAATATAAATGGATGGTGAATTTGCATGCCTAGGGTTATAAGTTCTTTGTTTTATTATGGAACTGCAGAACCAAAAAGGTTTAGATTGACAAACCCCTTTTCAATGGAGAGGAATAATGTTACTTAAAGTTCTTGTACAATTGTAATATCATATTGGTGTCGGTCACTGTGAGCTTGATTTAGTCTTTGGTAGAAAAATTGTTATTGGAACTCATATAGACCATTGCGCAAATAACTAGAACCACATAAGAATTGCCTCGTCAGGAATAAAGAAATCTAGATAGAGGATTGTGCAATTTAAATGTTGATTGTATTCACCTAGCGTCGTGTTGGGCTTGTTGTTGAGTGCTTCTTTATAATTTTCGTAAAATGTTGACAGTTTAAGTTGGTACCTTGACATGTTGGTTTGTGTTTTGTTAAAGGTTTAGATTTTGATTGTTCTTGGGTTCCTTGTGCACTCGTCGCGCCATGACAACATGATTCCTTAAGATTGGATCATTGCGCGAGTTGATCAATAAGCGCATACGATAATCCGGCTTAGAGTCATGCGCCCACCGATGTGGATGATGTTGTTTTTGTAATTACCATTGTAATTGTTTTGTAATGTTTAATGTGCTTGTCTCTCGCTCGTCGAGAGGATTCTAGTTACTTGTGTCGTTGATGTTGTTGTGTTTGGTTGATTGATGATGCCTTTTAGCTTAGTAGGCACAATCTTTCTTGTGTCGGGCGGGATGTAGACACCTCCTTATTCCTTAGAACATTCGTCAGCCATGATACCTTAAATGGTCAAAATCGATGGGAACCTGGGCTTGAGCATTGCTTATGTGTCTTAGAGGTCTTAACCTAGAAAGTTAGGATGAGAGGGTAGTCGTTTATATTTTTTGTCTGATTAATTTTCTTTTGTTGTATCCAGTTGCATGATGTGATAGTATGTTAGGTCGTTTTGTTTGTTTGTTTCCTGAATTGCGTGAGTTGTGTTCGTCTTCCTGTTGTGATCATTGATTTTATTGTCGTTATTACTTTCCTAAATAAAAAAATAAAAAAAATTGAACTCATTATGATTTCTTTTTTTCGTAACGACGGGGATCGTTACATATGGTATCAGCATCGGTTCGACCCGCGACTTGGGATCACTATGGATTCCATTGATTAAATACTTGATTATAAAATGTCACTAATTAAATTGGTTTGTATTCATGCAGGTAATCATGGTTAGAATACGTCGTGGAGGAAGACGATGGGGTTCTAGGGGAGAAGGCGTGACGCCCCCAGTAGCATCCATGCCCGAGGGGTCTAACCCCCAGGGAGACGAACATATTTTCAAGCAGGAACAAATTGTTGTGGCCCCTCAACTTGTGGGTGACGTGGTTGGGTTAATGAGGTCCTTTCAGAGGATGTATGAGCCATTGGTTAGACCTTTGGATAGATATGAGGTCAGGGCATTGGCACCTCCTGAGGGTCCACCGTGCGCCCAGGTTAGTACTGGTAGCATTCACCGTGAACTCGAGAAGGTCAATTTTCTTTAGTTCTTTGGTGCCCCGGACAGTGCAACCGCCAAAGCATGGTTGGAGAATATGGTGATGTGATTTTCACTTTGTGACTATACCTCCAACATGAAGGTCCACATGGAGGTCTTTCAACTGAAGGGGAACGCTCTTCTATGGTGGAAGACACTCTTGTCGCAATTGAACATGGTCGTCGAAGACGTGTCATGGGAACTGTTCGAGGAATAGTTCCGGGAGAGGTATTTGTCTGAGGATTTCATTGAGCATCATATCAACGATTTCAATGCCTTGCGACAGGTTGATCGTATGGTGCCTAAGTACGAGACCTATTTTATGGAGCTGCTTCGGTATGCTCTGCACCTGAATTCCAAGAAGCTTAAGGTCAACAAGTTCGTGTTCAGCCTTAATTTCAACATTCATGAAAAAATGACGATTTTGATGCCTCAAACCTTGCACGATGTTGTCTAAAAGGCCCTCATAGTAGAGGAGGAGCTCATCAGTGGAGGCCAGAGTAGGACTCCAGCGAGACCAGCAAGGTAGGAGACATCTGGTGCGCAGCAACAGGAGACACCAGCTAGGCATCCACTAGGATATCAAGGCACTCTGAGAGGATCCACTTACACTACACCATGGTGACCGACGCCTCAGCAGCGGACTCCTTACAAAGGACCACAAAACCAGCAACAACATCGACCACAACAGCAACAGTTTAGGCCTATTCAACAGAACAAACCAGGGTTCCAGGTCGGTTGACCTTCAGCTTCTACTTCAGGTACCAGGAGTACTAGACCGACAACAGAGTATTGGACATGTCGAGATCCACATTACCAGCGTGACTGCCCAGTTGAGAGGACCAGAGCATATGGATCAAATGCACTACAGTGGGAGATTTGGGCAAGGCCCATCGGATTCATGCAGTGGTGAATAACCACCAGGCAGAGCACCAGTCCACTCTGCTCGAGACGTCAGGGACCTTCGTTGACCAGACCCTTAGTATTTTGATAGATCCAGGTGCTACAAAGAGTTTTATTTTTGGTGCAACGCTAAAAAGAATTAAGGTAGAGGAATTCAAACAAGACGAGTTTAGATTTGTAGAAATGGCTTCGGGATCCAAACTGAAGGATCGAGGGAAGGTTATGGGTTGTAGCCTTAACCTGGGAGAGTTTTTCACAAGGGCCAACCTGTACATCATGATCTTAGGGTCTTATGATATCATGATCAGTATGGATTGGTTGGAATCACATGAGGTGATACTCAACTGTAAGACGAAACGATTGAGCTTGGTCGATGATGAGGGATAGAGATGCATGATTGTAGGTATGAACTAGGGAGTTTCCCTAAGGTTCATCTCTTCCCTACAACTGCGGAAGAGCATGCGCAAGGGATGTCAGTTATATGTGATCCTTGCGTTAAATGAAAAGGCATGGTGGAAGGACTGGAAAACCTTCCAGTAGTACGAGAGTTTGTGGACATCTTACCAGAGGAGTTACTAGGGTTGTCGCCGTAGAGGGAATTGGAGTTTACAATTGACCTAAAATCAGGAACTGAACTAATAGAAAGAAATCCTTATCGTATGTCTACCCTGGAGTTACAGGAGTTGAAAATGCAATTGAATGAGTTGTTGGACCTAGGACTTATACGTCCAAGTTTGTCACCATGGGGTGCCCATGTTATTTTCATACGGAAGAAGGATGGGTCATGGAGACTCTGCATTGACTATCGTCAATTCTACAAGGCAACGATCAAGAATCAGTATCTATTGCCAAGGATTGATGATCTATTTGATCATATGAAAGGCGCGACAATTTTTTCTAAGATCAACTTGAGATCAAGGTATCACCAGTTATGGATCAAGGAGGATGACATCCCTAAGGCTGCCTTTAAGATGAGGTTTGGACATTACGAGTTTACTATTTTACTGTTTGGAATGACAAACTCCCCAGGGATATTTATGAGTTTGATGAATGGGGTGTTCCGCGAATACTTAGACAAGTTCGTCCAAGTATTCATTGACGATATTTTGATATATTCTCGGACAATGGAGGAGCATGATGAACACTTGCACTTGGTATTAAAATTTCTACGAGAGAACAATTTTTTTGGGAAACTCTCGAAATGCTCATTTTATCAATCAAAGATTCATTATTTACAACATGTCATCTCTGGTGAAGGCATCGTGGTGGATCCAGCCATGGTCGAAGCTATTTTGGAATGGCCTGCACTGATAAATGTCTCGAAAGTGCGTAGCTTCATGGGTTTAGCAGGATAATATCGATGGTTCATCGAGGGTTTTTCGAAGATAGCAAACCTTATTACGGAATTGCAGAAGAAGAACAAGAAGTTTGTTTGAACCGAGAAATGCACAGAAGCATTTCAGAGGCTTAAGGAGATTTTGACGATAGCACAAATAATAAAGGTCCCTTACATGGATGAGGACTTCTTGGTATGCAATGACGCATCCAAGGAAGGCTTAGGGCGAGTCTTGATGCAATACAGTCATGTGATCGCTTACATCTCGAGAAAGTTGAGAAGGCATGAGGAGAACTATGTGACGCATGATTTGGAGTTGTTATCCATTGTGTATGCCTTGAGAGTTTGGAGACACTACTTGATCGAATGAAAATTCAAACTAAAAATGGCCTGCTGTGGTTTACATCACATATTTACACAAAGTGAATTGAATGCACAACAAAGGCGTTGGTTGGAATTTCTTAGCGAGTATGATTTAGAGATTACTTACATAAAAGGAATAGTGAACAAAGTGGTTGATGCATTGATTTGGAGACCACGCATATTTTTTGTGATGCCTCTTCAGACGAATCTACATAAAAAGATTCTAACTTTACAGCATGACGATGACTGGTACAAAGAGGTACAGGATTTTATCGGACAAAACACCATGATGGTATCAAAATTTGAGGGATTTACTGTGGACAATGATGGATTATTGAGATTTAATAATCAGATTTACATACCTCCCAACAACGAGTTGAGGATTTTGATCCTAAAAAAGACTCATAGAGAAGTGTACATGGCTCATCCAGGAGTCACGAAGATGAGGGCAGACTTTAAGCCCTTATTCTTCTGGAAAGGAATGCAGGTGGACATAGTCCACTACGTGGCAAGATGTCTAGAATTTCAGTAGATGAAGGTTGAACATAGACATCCAACATGATTACTACAACCACACGCTATTCCATAATCGAAATGGGAGGTCATTTCGATGGATTTCCACTGACGGCAAGAAGGCACGACTCGATTTTTGTAGTAGTTGACACTCTGACGTAGAATGCTCATTGTATTCTTGTGCGTACGACATATCAAGCACCTGACATAGCTATAGTTTTCATCAGCGAGATTGTGAGGCTGCATGGCGTGCCTAAGAGGATTATATATGATCGAGGATCTGTGTTTACGAGACGATTTTGGACTAGTTTCCAAGAGGCCTTGGGAGCACTTAACTTTAGTACTTCCTATCACCCAGAGACAGACGGGAAGACCGAACGAACGAACTAAATCTTGGAGGATATGTTGTGTATGTACATGATGGACCAACAGAAGAGTTGGGAGGAATTCTTGTCACTGGTAGAATTGGCATATAACAACAGTTATCTTAGAACCATTAAGATGGTGCATTTCAAGTTTATTTATGGGTGACCGTGTCAGATGCCTTTGAGTTGGGATCGACTTGAGGATATGGTCCTGGTGGGACTAGAAGTGATCCAAGAAATGGAATACCAAATGAAAACCATAAGACAAAGGATAAAGGAAGCGCAATATCGACAGAATAGTTATATTGATGTGCATCATGTCGACCGTAGTTATGAAGTTGGCAATCGAGTCTTCTTGCGAGTGAAACCACATAAGAGTTTGATCAAGTTTGGAAAGGGTGTTAAACTCTCTCCTAGGTTTGTGGGACCTTTTGAGGTTTTGGAAATGAAGGGGCCCATGGCCTATCAACTAGCCTTGCCTGATTCTTTGAGGTGTATGCATGATGTTTTTCACGTATCTGTTTTGAAACATTATGTTACTGATCCTACACATGTTATTAACATGAATTCCTTGCAGATATCGGACAAGGGTGCGCTCACAGCAGAGCCAATCCGCATTATGGACCATCACATTCAAAAAATATGACGCCGAATAGTAGATAATTTCAAGGTCCAGTGGGAAAAATATAGTCCGCACTCAGCGACCTGGGAGGACGCATATGACATGCATTAGCAGTTTCCATTTTTGTTTGATAACTAGACATATTGATATTGTTGGACACTTTATTTTCGGCACTTACATACTATGAAACTTCAAGACAAAGTTTAAAACAAGAGGGGGTGTATGTAGCATTCTTCTCTTGCACACACTGATTGGACTTATTCTTTGAGGACGCTTGCATGCAAGTGATCCGTCTCATTATACGATTGGATGTTTTGATTATGATTATGAGATGTTGTGGATCCGATGATATGTTATTTTTTTTATATCTATATCGACAGGTGCTATTGATTGGTTTCTCCTTAGTGTGCAGGACTTTAGATGTTAGAGGATGTCGATGGCATTGATGGGTCTCCTTGGACTCCGGATCGAGTCATGGAGTGGATTGTTATGGTTTGAATGTTTTTGATATTATAGAAGTGACATATGACTAGATATTATGATTTTGATTGTTATAGCTGACATAATTCGTTGATGGATGCAGGCTGACGATATCTTGCCAAACAGACTCACATTTGGAATAAAGGGGTCATGCATGACAACCAGAGACATTGAGGGAGAGGTGTGGTAGCAGCCCTGCCACAACATACTAGCACTCATGTTGTGGCACGAACTGTAGGTTAATGATTACCTTGTTTGAGAATACCCACGATGTCGTGAGGGAAGACTATGGAATTCGCTCACGATGATTCTAAGGGGTGCGCAATAAGGCAAGGTCCTTATTCCTTAGAGGCCCTTAGTCTCCCACAAGGTCACCTGACAACGTATTGACTCCAGGGGTTTGACGTCTACCAAATTCAGTCAAGAGGCTAGTGGCACCCTTGGATCATGTAGTTCGTCTTGAAGGGAACGTCGCGCAAATAAAACAGGAATGCAAGTGAGTGGCACCCTTGTAGCACGTAGTGCGTCTTGAAGGGAACGTCGTGATTTTAATTCTGGTAAGTTAATAAACCTAGTACCTAGAAAACTATGCCTCCTTAGGACCTGTTCGGCCTTAAAATAGATGATGGTATGAGTAAAGTTTAATAACTAAAAAAAATAGACATGTAACAAGAAGCGGGTAAAGAAAATTCAAACATTAATTATTAAAGTAAAAATTATAATGGAGGATTAAATTATTAAAAGGATAAATTATTGTTTTATCTAAACTTGCTAAATATGAACTAAGCAGAAAAGGGGAAACTCAAGGAAAAAGGAAATTTCTAACTTAATAGGGAATCTAGTCTTTGGAACCTTATAATTGTGAACTCAACTAGGTTTTAAGAAAGGCTTCAGTCATTTAAGAAATGTAAGGGAATAAAGGGACACCAAGGAGCGTTTTTAGGAACACTTTTAGGTGGGTGAGGGAAATAGGAGAATTTAATTAATTAATAAATTGATTTTCTGGTGCAACTAAGGGATCGGGTGACATCTGTACAGGGGAGGTTTATCCTAATTAAATTTAACAAAAAGAATCTAATAAGGGTTTGGGAAAGTAATCACTAAGAAAACTCTATAAAAAGGATGGTGGATGAGGAGTATGGATCATGTCTGGTATGCGTAAGGTTACGCTGCTAGAATTTTATCTTGACTGTTTTTTTCTTGTGGGAGTTGAGATACCCATCTTGGATAATGAGTGGTAGCTCGACCTTGCGAGGCGAGCTGGGAGCTAGCATTCTCTGGTATTGTGTGTGTGGCCCCTTTGCAGCTTGGGGGGCTCAGGGGGAAGAAGAGTAACCCTAGCGTTGGTTGGGAGGTACCGGTGAGGTATCAGCAGTTGGAAAGCAAGAGCGGGACTAAGTGCGAGCACGGGACAGCAGCAGCAGAACCTTCGCCTTCGATCAAGGTACACACGTCTAAATTTCACAATTTTATTTAGTTGAATGCACGTTGATTTACATATAGATGGTATGGATGTTGGGTTCCTCACTCTACGTTTGTTGTTAATGTATGGCATTATGATTTAACCAAGAGAGACTACATCCATCTACATTTTATGGTCTCTATTGCATAAGAGCATCCCTTTTATTTAATTATCTGTAGTCCAATTCCAGTAGTGCAGCAACCATTTTTCATTCTATTTTGTCTTCATGCTTTCTCTTATCCTGTAGCACAGTGATAGTCACACCTGTTATATTTTTTCATGTTATATCTTTCATTGTGGTTTTAAAATTTTCTTGGGATCTTATATACTGTTGCACAGCCTTTGGTGCCTTATAGTTTTTATTGCTTTAATTTTCTTTTTCTTTTTCTGAAATGCATCAAGTTTCTCGAGCGAACTTATTCTCCCATGGCCTCGTGGATTCTCCCTTGGAACCTTGCGCTTGGGTAGTTTTATGGATACGCTGGACACCAGGCTAAGCACCTACTCGTTGTACCGATGTTTCTGTTAATAAGCACCTATTTGATTCCCTTTGCCTATCTACGGCACTAGTATGTCCTTTGGAAGTAGTACGCAGCATGGTTATATTGTTAACTTTTTGGTTCTCACATCTATCTACATTTATTGGTCCCACGACCCCACCTCTATATACACATCATTGCTTTATGCACATCATACATATATTGTAAAGGTTCAACCTGGTAAGTTAACCCCACACTACCTCTTCTCGATGATGGATTCCCACTTTGTAGCTATATCAGGTCGTAGTATTAGAACCGGTGTACCAATCCGACAGGTCATATGAGCCATAGGCCTTACTATATGTGCTTAACCTCCCTACCTATAAGTCTCAGTCATAGTATAGTTCAATTTGTATCTGAGTGAGTAGATGAACGTATTAAAAGAGCAGGGAGGATCATGCTTGACGCAGACGCTTGGTTGTGTATCATTTTATTCCTGGAGATTGTCTAAAGCTTCTTATGGCTAGAACGAGCAAAAGATCCAACCCTTGCCTGCGTTTTTATAATATTTTTCGTATTGTGATTCAATTCGTTGGTATGTGTATCGTTTTATTCTGCAATTATTGCTTCATGTGTGGGGACTATGTATCGTTTTCAATCCTGGATTTTTCTTTAAACCTTGCGGCCAAAACCTTAGCCATGGATTGTGTGAGGGGGGTTCAATTTGTTGGTCTGTGTATTGTTTTTTATGGTAACCACTGCCTAGAATTGTTCAGCAAGTGGAGACTTGTTGTTTTCCAACACCCATTGTTGTTTCCTCAGTGAATCGGTCGCTGCCTTCATTGTCTTTCCACCTGGAATTGGCAGAATTTGATTGCAATTTATTATTCTACGGTAGTAGCGATTCTGGAAGTAATGATAATTAATGCCATTGATTTTGTGGACATAGAACGTAAGGGTTGTATTTTTCTAGAAGCGGGTGTTTTCTAGGCGAATTAATCTCTTATTCCCAATTTTATTATTTTAAAACGGTGTCTTACGTCAGGGGCCATGTGAACGGCAAGTGGCAGTTTTTTTTTTTTTTTTTTATCACGGTTTTAAAGCCATCTTGCCTTACCTTATAACAGTTAACTAAATTCGGAATAGATTTTACGTTAGGGACTGGTGGAACGAAAACAACCCTTGATTGCTAAGCACATAGATGATCTAGTTTGGAATAGATCTTTAAGTAAAGTGTCTCGTGGAAGGGTAACATCGAATTATTGCCTTGTTAGCCTTTTTAATTATTTTAGGATAGGGTACTTACTCGGGGACAGGTGAATGACAGTCTGATTGTTGCTCATTTAGTGTTATAATTGTTATGACTGGCTTTAATTTAAGAAACTTTTGAAATTATTGATGCTAGTAGTAAATTCCTTGTTGATGCTTTCTAAACAATAAATTATTTAACTATAGGATGCTCCCTTCCTTAATGATTAAAGGGTGTATGTAAAGGAAAGTAGGGAAGATTGTTTCATAAATAAAATTAGTGTTAAATAAGAAATTGTTAATTTTAAGATCTTACATTTTGTAATGTTGCAAGGGGTAGTGTTAAAAGCAAATTAAAAAGGTCTATCGATTGATTTTAAAACTGACTAGCCTTTTATGCTAAATATAAATGGATGGTGAATTTGCATGCCCAGGGTTATAGGTTCTTTGTTTTATTATGGAACTGTAGAACTAAAAAGGTTTAGTTAATTGATTGAAAAACCCCTTTTGAATGGAGAGGAATAATGTTACTTAAAGTTTTTGTACAATTTTAATATCATATTGGTGTCAGTTACTGTGAGCTTGATTTAGTCTTTCGTAGAAAAATTATTATTGGGACCCATCTAGACCATTGCGCAAATAACTAGAACCACATAAGAATTGCCTCGTCAAGAATCAAGAAATCTAGCTAGAGGATTGCGCAATTTAAATGTTGATTGTAGTCACCTCGCGTTGTGTTGAGCTTGTTTATAATTTTCGTAAAATGTTGACAACTTAAGTTGGTACCTTGAGACGTTGGTTTGTGTTTTGTTAAAGTTTTATATTTTGATTGTGCTTGGGTTCCTTATGCGCTCGTCGAGTCGTGGTGACATGATTCATTAAGATTGGATCATTGCACGCATTGATCAAAAAGTGCATACGATAACTCCGTTTAGGGTCATGTGCTTACCGATGTGGATGATGTTGTTTTGTAATTACAGTTGTAATTGTTTTGTAACTTTTAATGTGCTTGTGTCTTGCTCGTTGGGAGGATTCTAGTTACTTGTGTCATTGATGTTGTTGTGTTTGGTTGATTGATGATTCCTTTTAGCTTAGTAGGCGTGGTCTTGCTTGTGTCGGGCGGGATGTAGACACCTCCTTGTTCCTTAGAATAGTCGCCAGCCTTGAGACCTTAAATGGTCAAAATCGATGGGAACCTGGGCTTGAGCGTTGCTTATGTGTTGTGGAGTTCCTAACCTTGCAGGGTAGGATGGGCGGGTAGTCGTTTATATTTTGCATCTGATTGATTGTCTTGTGTTGTATCCAGCTGCATGATGTGCTAGTATGCTAGGTCATTATGTTTGTTTGTTGCATGAATTGTGTGTGTTGTGTTCGTCGTCGAGTTGCGATGATTGATTGTATTTTCTCTATTACTTTCCTACATAAAAAAAAAATGCATACTCGTTATGCTTGCTTGTTGTCGTAACGATGAGGATCGTTACATCTATATACAATTTTCTATACCCACCCTTTCCCTTAATTGACTAAATAAACATTCCATGAGCTTTTGCATTGGAATGTTTTAAAAATAACATTATTTTCTTCTTTATTGTGCAACAAAAATGAAATCTTGGAAAATATCTAGTAATTTTAGGAAGTGAGAAAAGGTGGATAAGGGAAATGATTTATTTTTAATTTGTAATTGGTAATTTTATGTGCACTTGTGCATGAAAGTGACAATATCATTTTTAAATGGTAATTTTACATGAGTGAGATAGGTGTCATAAACCTCAAATGTTATAAAAGGAAGGTCTTAAGATGAATGAAGGGACTTCTTACTATTGAAATAATGTAACTGCAAAGTGTATTATTATTATTATTTGATATATTATTCATTGGATCAATCCGCATTGTGGATTGATCATGTTGGCTATTGTAAAAGGACCAAATCCCCTTTTGCGGATTGGTCATAATATAATTGTAATAGGCATAAAGAGAAGTCAACCCCACAATATATCAAAGCGGCCCCGGAAAATAATAAAGGTGGTTATAACCACCCAGTAGAAGAAGTCAGCCCTGCCAGTGAAAGGACACTCCCACACGTGTCAGTCTTGTATAAATAAGGAGGCTAGTGCCTCACTTAAACACACTTCACTTGCTCATTGAGAGACAAGTTTTGTAACTGCAGTTGGAGAAAAGAGAGAGAGGTGCATCTTTAGGAGAGGAATTTCTGTATTTTCTTGAGTTATCTCTTGGCATTGTATTGGTTATCTATAATAAGGAAGTTTTGTTGGGTTTTCTTCTCCTAGAGGGTTTCCCAGGATAAATGTTGTGTCTCTTGTGATTGTGTATTTCTCAATGGTCTTGTCTTATGTTTCTCTTATCTATTGAAATGAAAAGAACTATAATAATGGCTTAAACATTAACATGGTATCAGAGCCAAGCTGAGGAAAACATATTTCACAAGAGTGAAAAACGTCAATGTTGTCATACATGCAAATTAGGGCTTTTTGATGGTGAAACACTTCAGCCCTAAAACTATCTAGAAAAGTGCGCCCTCCCCCAAGGATTACTTTGGCACTCTCAGTGCACCTTTTTAGTGGCTAGATCTCCCAGAAATTGAAACCCTAGTTTCACAAAGTACCAGAAAACCAGTGTACCAGAAGTACCAGAAAACTAGAAGCACTAGTCTAGAAATCCGCAGATCAAGTTTGGAGGAGTAAAATTTGGATTTTCTCAGATCCAAACACACTAGGCTACTCGCCTCAGCCAAGCGCACCTCCTGGTAAGTTCAGAATTTGATTTTGAGCATTTTCATTTTTCGGTCATTTTCCTAGCTCCAGGTAAAAGATGTCTGCAAGAACTAAGCTTGTTGACAAGATGGAAGGTGTGGAAAAATTCCATGCCTAGAAGTATAGGATTGGACTTTTTCTTGAAGAGAATGACCTAGCAAAATTCATCAAAGGAGAAATTCCAGAACCCGACGATGCTGCAGAAAAAGCCAATCATTAAAAGGACACAATCGGGGCCAAAAGAATCATTGCAGATTCAATCAAAGACCACCTGATTCCTTATGTGTCATATAAGAATATTTTGAAAGAAATGTTTGATGCCTTGACCAAACTATATGAAGGAAATAACATAAACCAGAAGATGAATCTAAGAACTCAACTGAAGAATACAAGGATGCAGAAAGGAGAAACAATTCAGGAATATTTCTCCAGAATCTCAGAATTCAAAGAACAATTAGAAGTGATTGGAGATACCATAGACGAAGACGAACTCATAATGACAACCCTAAATGGTCTCACAAGACCTTGGGATGCATTCATCCAAATGATATGTGCCAGAATGGAGAAACTGAAGTTTGATAGTCTATGGGAAGAATGCATCCAAGAAGAAACAAGAGTAGCTAACCGTGAAGCGCTACTGGCAAGATATGATGATCAAGACCTAGCTACTCACACCAAAAGAGGAAGGAAGAAACCCTACTTCCAAAAGGATACTCATAAAGAGACTCAACCACAAAACAAATTCAATAATAAAGAATCTCATCCAAGGAGATTTCAGAAGAAAGGACAATGAAAGGAAAGAGATTACTCATCAGTGCAATGCTACCATTGTGATAAGATGGGACACATTACGAAATTATATCCAGCCAAACAAGAAGAATACAAGAGAAAACATAAGAGGCACCATTCCCATGTAGTCGAAGATGAAGAGCCACCCGCAAAGATGATAAGAGAGCGTAGCCAGTGAGATGAAGGGCCTTAGAAGATGATGAAGGATCAAGGCCAGGTGTCTTAATCCTAGAGCCTCGGGGATCTCTAACGGAAGAGGACACTTGGCTCATTGATAGTGGTGCATCCAAGGCACATGGCCGGGACAAAGAGACGATTCTCTTTTATTTCGGAAAATAAGTTTTCTTAGAAGTGACACTTGGAATGATTACCCAATATCCCATCAAGGGAGTAAGAGAATCAAACTTCTAAGCCGGGTCGGAAATTCAATAAAAGTGAAGGATATATGTGGGGTTTGAAAGAACCTGCTCTCAAACAAATGTTTAGAAGAAGAACCCCAGTTGCTAGCTATAGATGGAAGTTCTTATGTCAGGCTAACATGGAAGCAATCATCATTGGAAGTGAAGAGAAATTTCTTGTGTAAATAGGGTCCTCAAAGGCTACATGACCGGTCATTGAAAATCATAATGAACTTTGGCATAGAAGATGAACTCACATCAACTACAAGGCGGCTACCATACATATGCAAATGGGTTACAAGTTTGAGAACTCAAAGGTTGACCATGAAGGCATATACAATGGATTTGCACAAAGGGAAGAACATCAAGAACCAGCAACTAGAAGAGAGACAACGAAACAAAGGAGTCTAAAATCTCATTCATTTAAGATGTGTGTTATTGAATGCCATCATCTCCATTAGTGGGTATGTATGTTATGTATCATTTATTGATCAGTTATTCTCGTGAACTTTGGTGTATGTTTTGAAATCTAAATGAAGTGTTCCATTCAAGGAATTCAAATCTAGCCCGATGAGAGATCTTTAGAAGAATGATTAAGATCGAATAATGGAGGAGAATACCTCGAAAGAGTTTGTGAACTTCTGAGAAGATGTTGGGATGAGAGGAATCATACTCTATAATCTGACAAAGCGGTTAATGTTGAATGAAAACCAGATGATAATGGAAGAACATGAAGACTATGATCCATGATCCAAGATCTTCCTATGTGTATTGAGAAGCAACAATGGAAATGTATGTGCATAACCGATTGTCCCATAGTGCATGAATAAAGACCTGGAAGATATTCACGAGAAAGGCGGTGCAAAGGCACAGTGGCTATTCCATATCACGAAAAGAAACAGAGACAGAACCAGAGAAAAGAAGAATGTTAGAGATGCATGAAACCTCCAAGACCTTTAGAATCTATATACCAGGTCAACATCATATTGATATCAACAGGGATGTGACCTTTTTTGATGAAGATGCAGTGCTCAAGGAATCTAAACTATGCCATCTTGATGAGGTATATGAAGAGGAAACTGTAATCCCTAGGGTTGTAGAATCAGTGAGGGAGGTTTCCATAGCTGCAAAACCAGTGAGAGAAGACTTAGTTTCCCTTGATGAGGAAATTCTAGTAGACCATGATATATTAGAAGTTAAAGAACCTCCTCGGATGATGATCCTCCATAAAAGCGGCTTGGGCTGGAGATCTTATTCAAGATGGAGAAGTATGGTGTTCTAGAAGGAACACAAGGCAGTGAAAGACCAGAAAGCCATTCTCCAGTTATACGGGGTTGATGTGTGATCTTCTAGAGGAGGAATCTACCTAACTAACTGAAAACCATTGAAAGAATGGGAAGTCACCATGACAAAGGAATACCAATCCATAATAAGGAATAGAGTATGTGAAATAGTTCCCAAACCGAAGAGTAAAGATGTGGTATCCTCCAAATGGATCTTCAAAATAAAACATGTTGTTGATGGAAGTATTGAGAAGTATAAAAGAAAGGGTTGTCATTGGTTCTCAAAAGGAAGGCATTGACTATGAAGAGACATTCCATCCTGTAGCGGATACCGCCAGTCCAGAACCATCATAGCTATTGCGACTAAGATGAAGTGGAAGTTACACTAGATGAATGTGAAGGCAAACCTGATGGTGTCATCAAAGAGGAAGTGTGTATAGAACAACCTCAAAGATTTGAAGTTGAAAATAGGAAATCTCATATAGGTGAAGAAACCTTATCTGGATTAATGCAATCCTAGAGCTTGGTATGGCCATTATAAAATAATTGACGATCTTAGGCTTTGCCAAGAGTAAAGCACCAAATTCTAACCTCTACTTCAAGATTAGGGAGCGATGAACCCGGTAATACCTATTGTGCATGTGGATGACTTATTCTTAACTAGAAGAAAATCATGTGAATCTGAAGAGACTAAACTTCATAATTTAATTAAATACCTTGGCCTAATGCACTATTTCTTAGGTCTTGAGATATGTAGAGTCTAGAGATAATCTTCATATCAAAGGGAAGTACATGGTCAGAATCTTGAAGAGATTCAACATATTAGAGTGCAAGCCCATGAATAAACCCAAGGAAGCGAAGCTGAAGATGTTGATCGATACTTCATCAGAACTGATTAATGCCACACTGTATAGACAAATAATTGGATCACTGATGTACCTAAAAAAAACCAGACCATACATTTGTTTTTCACTGAACACCTTAAGTCAGTTTCTAGTAGAACCAGACATGTTCACCTTGTGGCTTCAAAACATGTGATGAGGTACATAAGGGTACATTAGATTTATGGTCTCAGTTATGATGGAATCATGATTTCACATTAAAGTGGATACACTAATTGATTAGGCGGGAAGTGTTTACGAAAGGAAAAGCACTTGGATGTTATTCAGTTTAGGATCGACCATGATCTAAATTGCAATGATAGAAACTGATCCAACATTTCTCTCGGCATAAGGCGAGAATACATTACTATGTTATACGGTTAAAATATATGGAAGTTGTTGATAGGACTATTTGACCTAGAGATGAAAGCTTAGCCATGATTCTATGTGACAACGAGAGATGCATAAAGATAGCCGAGAGAATCTTGCTTATTCCATGTAGAAATCGAAGCACATAGATATTGATATCATTACATCCAAGTGACATGATGCAGAGAGAGGCCATAAAGCTCTAATGCGTTATCACGAATGAGCTTGAGTTGTTGATGTGTTGACCAAGCCTTTATCTCATGTAAGTTTGAGCACTTTAGAGATAAGCTTGGTATAGTTTGAAAGGACCTTCCTCGAAAGGGACTAGTTGTTGTGATGGACATCTCTTGCTTCTAGAAAAGCTTCATTCTTTGTGGCGTGTGAGAAGATGTGATGTGACTAGTCTTGAGAATACGGCAGCGGTTGTGAAAGCGATAAAACGATCTGGTATCTTGTAGCCGGATGGTTGTGAAGTAAAGAAAGAAGATGTGATGTGAGTAGTCTTGCAGGCTTCCGGCTTGGCGGACATGATGCCGTCAATTTAGTATCTTTCTTCCAACCTCATGGTTGTGACATAAATCAAGAATATGTAATGAGACTAGTGATGAGCTTCGACAGCCGGGTTGGTAAAGACAGTTTAGTATCCTGCTTCCAACATTCGCGTGACATAAAGTGGGGCAGACATCTTGCTTGAAGCAGCCGGATGGCGATAAAGCAAGATGAGATAGAACTAACGTAAATTAACTTCGGTGGATAGTTGTGATGTAAAATCCAGGTCTGAGTATCCTACTTCAGGCTTAGATTGTTGTGACATAAAGCGAGTAATAAGCTGACTTTATTGTTGTGATGTAAAGAAAGACTATGAGATAAAGGACGTATGATTCGTCTTTATAAGCGTGACATAAAGCCGATCTAGTATTATGATGATGAGCCCGATACGTGTTGTGATGATGATGTATTATTTTATACTAATACATATTGACACAGATGATGATTGCATTCAGCGGGGAATAATGATGTTGCCAATGAAACTTCCGATGATTTATAGATCACAGCGGTCGATTTCCAAGATGATGTCGATGATGATGTCCTCGAGTATGTTGTTGATGATGAAGGTCTCTCTCTCGTCTGATGTTGTTTGAAGAATACCCTTCTTGTTAAGAGGTGTTGAAATAATGTAAGCGCAAAGTGTATTCTTATTATTATTTGATATATTTTCATTGGATCAATCCCATTGTGGATTGATCGTAATAGGCTGTGTAAAAGGACCAAATCCTTTTGTGGATTGGTCATAATATAATTATAAAAGGAAAAAGAAGAATTCAGCCCCAGAATATATCAAAGAGACCACAGAATATAATAAAGGTGGTTTATAACCACCGATTAGAAGAAGTCGTTGCCGATTGAAGGACACTCCATGCCGGTCTTGTATAAATAAGGAGGCTAGCCTCATAAGCTTACTTGATTTACTCATTGAGAGACAAGTTTGGAATTCTAATTGGAATCTTTAGGAGGAAGGGACTTTATGTATTTGGCAGAGTTATCTCTTGGCATTATGTTGGCTATCTATAATAAGGAAATTTTATTGGGTTTATTCCCCATGAGGGTTTCAGGATAAATGTTGTGTCTCTTGTGATTGTGTATTAATCGGTCTTGTCTTATGTTGTTGTTATCTATTGAAATGCAAAGAACTATAATAATGAAAGCTTAAGCATTGATGTTTACCTATAGTTGTTGAATTGGTTGAGATCTTTGAACAATATTTAGAGTTTGGAATTTTAGATGTAATCTTGGTGAGAATCACTCTAAACGCGGCTTGATCTTCAAATGTTGCTAATTCGTTTAGCATTTGCATCATCTTAGAGGGGACTTTGGGAAGAAGAGTACCGAGGGTGATTAATGAGTGGGTCAAACCAACAATCAGAAACTTCAATGAAGTTGACACAAAGTTCAACCAAGTTGACACAATGCTTCTGCAATAATCCTCTGGTGACGATAATCCTTGTTATACAATTTTGAATTTTTTTTTATATATATATAATATTTGGTTATACTACTTTGTTGATGTAAATTATTTAATTTTAAGATTTATTTGTTTTTAAATACAATGAAATGTCATTTCGTATATATACTAACTGTAATTTTAGGAATTTATTTGTTTAAATACAATGTCATTTGTAGTTATACTACTTTGTTGATGTAAATTATTTAATTAGTTTGGAAATTAGATTACTAAATTTTGACCAAAGCTGCAGCCCTTTTTTCTTCACATCTTGCATTGAAATTACTCAATTGGTATTCCTAATTTTTCATGTTAGTTAATTGATATATGACAGCTATCATGTATTTTTTTTTGAAATTCATGTGAATGTAATGCATTGACTAACAATAATGCGGAACTTCCATGTAAATAATGTTATTTCTTGTAGTAAGCTTGAATATAAATAGAACGAATAAAGATTTGCTGAGCAGTATTTCCTATATTGAGATCATTCTTTCCGAAGGCCCGTGTTAACAAAACTGCCATTAATAATAAAAATGGGATACAGCATTGTATTTCCTGAACATCTGAGTGTATTTTATCGTGACGCAGTTTCTTTTTGATAAAGTTTGGAGATCTTGTTAGATGCGAACTGCGGGGCAACTTTATGCTCCTTTTTCTGTGATAGTCCTGCAATAAACTGGGCTGCCACTGTCATAGCCTTTTATTTCCCCCCTATGCTCTTGTAGTGCTTACCTGCAATATATAGAGAGAGAGAGAGAGATCTTCATCTTCAGTTGCATCAATGGCCGCAGAATAATTGAGCGTTCGTATCATCGCAATATCTCTATGTGAGAAATCTTAAACTCGTCCTTTCGGCTCCTCCAAATCTGGTCCACCGTACAGGCAAGGCTCAATCTTCACAGATATGCTTTCAATGGATAGGCCTACATCTGTTTGTTCACAACCAACGGATAGACTTGCAACCAAATATGCTTTCAACTTTCTGAAGCAATCAAAGACGTAGATTTTATGTCACTGTGTACAACAATCCCTACAAAATCTTGAACGCTCGCTTAAATCTGAGAGATCCAAGTTCGAGACAACCAAGACTACTCCGTGTTGCTCTCTTCATGTGCACTCAGTTATTAACTAATTGATAACGTAATTAATTTTAGCCACCTCTCACCAGAACCTGGAATACATGACTTCCTGTTGACATCTCACCAGAGATTCCTGTTGACTTCTCAAACTGTACACTTTATCCTGTAGCTAGCCAATCATAGTTCGATGCTGGACCAAAGTTTCTAGTGAAAATCCCCCAGAAGCCACCTTAGCACCTATTGCTTCACCTTTTCTTTTCTTCCAAATTTGTTGCGTTTCTTGTAGAGCTTCAAACTCCTTGAATTTTATCTTCTGGATCAGTAGGATATGAGGTTTTTCTGTCCGGATGAACTTTCCCATTGTTTCTTTCTTGTCCTTACTACCTAATCCTCTGTTATTCCAGGAGATTAATTTCATTATTTACCTGTAGATTTGGAGACCCCCACTTTAGAGGGCTGAGTCATGGATTGGGGTGAACCTTTCACTGACTAGGTATGGAATTTTCCCGATTTCCCATCCTTCTTCAGGATTCCTTCCAAGGTGGTTTTTATACCAAACTCCTTGTCCCTATCTACTTCATTTTCCCTTTTATTACGATTAGATTTCCTCCCCACTTTTCTAATTGTTTTTCTTTGAGTGACTTCTACTTCAGATTCGTCTTATGTTTCGTCTTGATTTCCTTCCTCTAAAATTTCTGGAATCCCTGCAATAGGGCGCGAAAATATTTTACTTGGAGTTGGATTTCCATGATTTGGGTTGGAAGAATCCAAGGGGATCCCTGTAGTCTCTATTTCTTTAGTCACCATATTACCTCCTTCTACATTTTCTTGACCCCTTTCACTTGATTCGTCAATGTTTTCCTCCATATTTTCCAATGTCGAATACCTGTTTTTGTTGGACTCCCCCCCCCCACGATCCTCTCCATTTGAAGATATAGGCTTACAAGGGGAGGGAGGAGACAGATTCCCTACTGGAACTTGCTCTTGTTACTCGATCACACGGCTTTTCCAATATCTTTTTTTCTATTGGGTTGTTTCCATTGCTCAGTGGTCTCTTTTTCTGGTTGATATGTTTTGTGGAAAAAAAATTGCCAAGTGGCCATATTCATGACAAAGTCTTGCATTTAAATGGTAGTTGTTCATAATCCCTTTTGAATTGGATGGTTCTTTTTTTCTATTGGGTTGTTTCCATTGCTCAGTGATCTCTTTTTCTGGTTGATATGTTTTGTGGAAAAAATTTTGCCAAGTGGCCATATTCATGACAAAGTCTTGCATTTAAATGGTAGTTGTTCATAATCCCTTTTGAATTGGATGGTTTCTAGTAATCCATTTTTCAGATCTACCTCTACACAGAGGGGCTCACATGCTTGTAACCTTTCTCATGGTTCAGCCAAATCGAATATACCTTCCTAACATATTCCAAATATTTTTCAGGGTTTCATCATTCCAACAATATGAAAGATAAAACCACACAAAACCACAGAGGGGATGTCATTCTATGGATTGAAATTTAGAGTCCACTTATTTAAATACATGCCCCTTGATCCCATGAAATAGGGACCATCTAGATCTTCTTTGTTCTCAAACAGAAAAACAAAAAACCCCTTGCCACATAAAGCAGAAGACATATGACCTTAAATTTGTTTCCTTGGGTTTAGATCCATCCATTGTGCCATGGGCCTCGAAGACCACCATAGACCAATGAACTGCACTATGAGCCCGTTTTCAACCAAACATAGCACAAAAGGACGAGACGAGGACTAGTGATGGTACCTTTGGAATTTCATCCAATTTCTTGACAAATTGGGATGGTACATGCTTCACCGTGTTAGAGTAGGATGCGATCAGAACCTCGAAAGTGGCGATATCAGGAAGAGGAGGAGACGCCAGGGTATCCTCTCCCAAACCTAAGGCCATACCTCAAACGCTCATAAAAAAATTCACAGCTATAAAGAAACCCTAGCCGCTAGAACAAACTAGTGTTATACTTATTATTAAAATACCTTCTAGTTCTAAATTGATTAAACTTTAATGTTCTAAATCTAAATATTAGATTATGAATAAGGATAACATGTAAACGAAAACTAAATTTATTACGTTATATTTTATTTGAAGTAAATTATAAATAGGAATGAAGTTTTTAATTGAGAATATATCTTACTATTATATTAAACACTCCTATATATAAAATAGGACTCAATATTTTATTGACAAAGCATAAGTGCTACAATATGGAATGAAAAAGAAGTTGTTTTTCTTATATATATATATATATATATATATATATATATGTGGGGTGCAATGTGGAATGTTTAAAAAATGGTAATTATATATTTTTATGGTTGAATTAATTAGCAATTATAATATAATATACTTATATTCAATATGTAATTGAGTAGAATTTAATTTGTCTATTCATGATTATGTAAGTTTATTGAAAAAAAAAATTATTTAAATTTATAATCTTTGTAATTATATTCATTTTCAAAGTATTTTAAATGTAAACAAAGAATTGAATAAGATAATTTATATGTTTATTCGATGATAATGTTGGACATTTTAATGCATTGAAAATATTATGAGAAGGTACATACTACCATGTTTAATTTAAGTTTTATAGTATATAGCGATAATTAATTTTAATGTTATTAACCATATCTTAAAAAAWTTTGTGAGTGGTTTATAATTATGATAGAAAATAAYTTTTGTTAGTTAAAAAACTTGTAAAAATATATGCTTATAGTATTGAAGTTAGCGGAACATGTTGTGCAACTTTGCCCAATCTTGTGTCGCGTGACTATGTACCAAGTTGACTAACTTAGGARATGATATAGTTTCATCTTATTTACTTTTTGAAATACTTAATTATCTTAATATTATTAAATTATATGTTTGTTAAATGCACTCAGCCCCTATTATCCATGAGTGGTTGCTAGTAATGATATAGAACATTTTTCAGTCACTTAGCACAATGCTTATCAGTATATTTGATTTATGATTAATTAATAAATTAGTTTATTGTCTATAATCACTTGTTTAAGTATGTGTTTGTAATGTCCATAATCCGAGCCCCATTTGTAATTGTACATATAAGCTAGTGAGTCGTTGGTACCAAATGTAAATGTACATATAGGATGGTGAGTCGTTGGCACCAAGTATTGGTTTTGCACACATTTGAATAGTGCGCGAGGATTGTTATCCAAGAAAGGGTGTGCACATTTCATAGTGTTGTGTGCACCTGGGTAAGTGTGCGTGGTTGCACATCAAAGGAAGGGTGTGCACATTTCATAGTGTTGTGCGCACTTGAGTAAGTGTGTGGGGATTACCTTGAAGTGTGCATCGAATCGAGTTATATATATATATGGTTATGGGGTAGGTGAGTCTAGATGCAAATAGGCCATTGTGCCTATCCTTGTAAAATGTAATCACACTCAATTTATTAATAATATCACATTGTTGCACGAAGAAGGACCAGGCGAAAACAGTCGAGGGGATAACTCCACCGAAAAGGGAAAAGGGGGACTTAATTCCAAGGGAATATTTTATTAATATTTTCGAGAAGTGTAATTATGGATAATTATTTATCCTAAGTTCTCGAGGGATGGGAATGAGTCACCAGGTGGCTAAAGCTAATTCTGAAGGTTACAAGTGTCCAGTTTAAGGCATGCAATATATATTACTGCCTTTAGTGTATTTCAGGAGGAAGAAAACCATTCATCTCATTCCTTGATTATTCAGACCGACAATTCTCCAGAGGAGATCTAGAATTCACTACCATTGTATAACTTTGTGCTTGGGAAAAAAATGGTTTTTGGTCGAAGAGGTGGGTTGTAATTCCCATGATAATTCTCTCTAGGTGAGATGTTTTTTGTCGAAGAGGAAGGTTGTTAGGCCCATGAGCATTCTGTTACACACCAAAATGTCACACTTGATTTTTGCACCCTAAGTGTCGCAAAGTGAAGTATGCACCTTGTTAAGTGTCACATACACTGTCGCAAGTGTCATATGCACCTTACCAAGTGTCTCATTCATTTTACTAAGTGTCGCAACCCCTTGACACCATAAAAACATTTGTCACAATCCCTAAGTCATATTGGTGGAAGAAACCCATCATTTCAAGGCCAAAAACACACATATTTCTTGAATAATTGACCTTTTTTGGGCATTATGAAGGGTGGTGCCCTCTTGGCCATGATGGGGGACTGCCACTTAATGGGGTGGCACCCCCATTTCCATATTAGGGTAGAACCACTTTATATTATGGAGATTTTTCTCTGACTCAAAAGGAGTGTCAGTCTTGTTAGAGGAAATCAAGGGATCTTCCACCTTTTCCTAAGGGCCAACTCTCTTGGGATGAGGTTTGTTGTGGTTGAATCCTACCCTATGTTATGGCTTCATATTAGGATTATATGTCAACCTTAAGGAGCCATATCCTCAACCATATCTTTCATTTTATCATGGTGGTTGTGCCTCTCAAGCCTATATATTGAAGGTATTTCCAAGGTGAAGGGGGGAATATTGTAGGTATCAAACCTTTGATTCTGGAGGAAGCATCAAAATTTTGATGTCAATATTCATGCAAAGGATTTGTAAGTGCCTTCTTTGGCTTTCCAATTAATATCAATTTGTCCTACTCCCTTCTAGTTCATGTTTTCTACATTTACTTGTCTATTGTCATTTTGATGCAGACCCCCTACCTCAGCAGGGTTCTGCGACCTCCTGGTCTCTGGATCGTTCTTCTTCTGAGCCGAAATAGCTCTTTGGTCTCCTGTTGGAACCCTTTGAACAAATCCACAGGTCCCTCTATCCTCTAGCACAGGCCTTGAGAAAACCTATGCATGCGCTCAACTTTCAGTGCTCTTCTCTGTTCTGAACCAACACACCTTTCGCGTTTCGGGGTTTCGGGACTCCTGCATGCGAGCTCTCCCAGGTTCCTTGTCCTTCCAACTCCCGGTTTCCGAAACGCCGAAAAGGGCTTAGCGACTCTGGGTCCCCCCTTAGCCTCCAAATGTTTTCAGGTTTTCGCGTTTCTCGATTTCGGCTGCAGACGGTTCCTATTCCTTCAACCTCCTGGGTCCCAAAATTTCGAAATACTACCCCTTGAGAGAACCTTTCGGGGTTTTCCTCAAACCTTGACCACTCACCACATGTCCCCTTGATGAACGATCCTGATGCTTTCACAATTTCATGAGTTGGGACTTCTTGTCTCATGACTCCTTCTCCTCGAACTTCTGGTGTCTGAAACATCGAAAAGGGCTTGGATATTTGACACATGTCCTCCAAAATGGACAGCCTCGATGCTTTCAGGACTTGACGAGTGCTCTTCCCTCTGTTGTTATGAGGATTAAACCCCTCGCACCTCCTTCCGGATCTGACGGCTATCGGTCCTTGGTTCTAGATCTGACGACCCAGATCATTTTTCCTGTGCACCTCCCAGGGACTCAACCCTGTGCACGTATCCTTGATCCATCGGCTCTTCGGCCACTGCGCTCTAGATCCAACGGCTAGCACGATTTCGTGAACCAGGAAATCATGATGCAACGACTCCAAAATCCCTTGTCGCTCCAAACCCCGAACTCCAAAATAGCGAAATTCAATGCCTTAGAGTGTTGGAAGACACTCAGCCTTAATCTCCTTGCTTCTCTGCAAGATCTAATGGCTTGCGGTATTTCGTGACTCTCCTCAAGAGTTATCCACCGTCCGTTCAGATCTTTGAGATCTCCTCTTCTGGATCTACACAGTGTTAAAGTATGTGCTCCTACCTCAAATTGGACGGTCCACAGTGTTCTCCACTGCGATCCAATGCTCGACGGCATTCTTCCTCCTGAGCTTTGACTCACTTCAAACTTAGAGATTTTATAAGTCTTCGAAGGCTCGACCTTCGCTTCTTCCTATGAGATGGGTTTTTCTGGATCTCGATAACGCTTCTCTGAAACGTTATTCCTCTTGAGCTTCGCCTTGTGTAGGCCTTGAATTCTCGTGCACTCCTTGCGTCTAAGGGATTTTGATTACTCGGATCCAAGGGGTTTCTCACAGAGAGATTCCTCATGATCTCCTAGTGTTCTCTCCTCGCTCGATGCACACCTTGCAGAGCTTCAATGAAGAGAAACAATTGAAACTGAAAAACTCCCAGTCATCATTTCATTCACTTGTTTATGGGACAAAAGGATAACAGAAAAGACAGGAAAATGTAAACACAGTCCACACACCATACATTTGGATCAATTTTCCATTATGTTATATTCACAAGTGCCCAATGGCTACATAATATATTCAAAATTACAGTAACTCAAAACATGGAGAACTCATGCTAACTCATAGTTCCCTCTTACAACTAATTTCTCTTTGTATTACAGCTCTTCTCTAACTGGGTGTGTAAACTTCTACATAACTCAAAAATGTTTCTAGGGTTTCCCCTGGCTACTTTCCTACTCTAAAATTCATCCTATGTTATCTTAGTTCAGTCGCATTCTAGAGCCGAAGTGGAAACTCCTGCTCTGTTTACAATTTTCAAAACGTGCCTCAAAGGGTAAAATTCGGCATCGGTTCAAGCGTGCCTCCAAAGGTAAATTCTGGCGCTGAGTGAAGGCGGATTTCAAAATCGGCTGCAACTATCAACGTTGAATTTATGGAAGAACTCACACGTGTTGAGTGGTCCTGCCTCTGCGCGCTTGCCAACGATGCTCCTGCATCACGTTTCATTCTTCGTAGATAGATTTTCTTTATATAATCATCTAGAGTAGGAGGAAGAGTCCATTTTATAGTCTTTGTAGGGTTTCAATTGCGTTGAGTATCTTGGAGACCAAGCGCTAGTATTGGAGTAGCGAGGAAAAACATCTCAACAAGGTGTACTACATTCTTATTTTGTCTCTTGCTTGATTGATTCAGTTAAATCTATAGAGAAAGTAGTAACCACTTGTTATCTTTTGTATTTGGACCAAATATAGGAGTCTTGTTCCAAAAGGGATCTTATCCTATCTGCAGGGTAATATTTCTCACAACACATTCTCTCTAGGTGAGATATTTTTTTTCAAAGAGACGGGTTGTCAGGCTTGTGAGCATTCTCTCTAGGTGAGAGGTTTGATGGGAATCGTTTCCTGGTGCACTGGGCATTAGATTACAGGGCTCTGAGACCTCCTCTCTGATATGTTTTTGAATCCCTGGAAGGGAAGTGGCAAAGTTGAGGGATTGTTGAGTATAAAAGGGGCACACTTCCTGGGGTAGGACGGGCATGTGGGGAATGAGAGACTGTAGGATAGTTACAGTAGTGGGAACCTTGGACTAAACAATTATGTTGATTATCAGACCTTAGCCTAGAATTAGGAATCATTTTTGTCTGGTGGATTTAAAGCCCTAGCTCGGGGGTGACATGTTGTTGAAAGTTTATGAACAACGTAGTCTATGGTTGGGAGGAATATCTATGTTTTGCACGTAGTTGGTGATTGTTGTGCTACTTATATGTCTAATATAATGCACTCATTAATTATCAATCCGGGATTCGTAATCAACAGAGTTACAAGACACTAGTAAGAAAGGTAATTCCTAATGTCACGAGTATAGAATCAAACTAGATTGTGTATGATGGAAACAAATCAAAATAGAAAACTACAATGCACTTTGGTTGTCCTTCACAGAGAGGCTATCTATTCCATTATGGCACATGCAAGTATGAGATGGAATTGGTTTGATAGATCAACTCATATGTCTGACCCAGAAAACTAATTATACAATCCACACTTTCTGAAAGGAAATCACACATCAATCAACATAGAATGGATAGTTCAATAGTCAATATGTTGGTTTTGCTGTGGTTCACAATGAACTTCACTAGTTCTTATCCAAGTAGTTTTGACTATTGCTGCCAACAGCTATGATCACCCAAGGAAATCAAATTCATGAGAACAGAAAACAGAGCATATGCAAAAACAGAGCAATTAAATATCTAAGCAATTATAGAATGGAAATCTTAATCTAAGTTGTACTTCTATCATCTAACAGAGTTAAAGCTTTAGTTAATTCAATGTTTATACTACTGAAAAAACACACTAAGGCTAATCTACGAAGAGGCTGACCTTTGTTGGGTGGTGGGTCCTTACCGCTTCAACAGGTCAGCTACTGAAGTCTACAGGAAGCTTGCTTTTAATACACACATTACTCTCACTCACACTTCAAAACATAAAATCAAAACTCTCTTTAACAACTCAACTCATTCTTAATCATAGATAATCAGAATATGGAGATAAAATGACATTCCATTAATATTCACTCAGAAATATGTTATGTATTATCATACGTTGCTTACATATTGATGATATGCTAACTCTCCTCTCTTCTACCATCCTTGCCATGGCTATTTAATAGTCTGAATCATGAAACACAAGGAGGCGAAGTGATTTGAAAATCAATCAGTTGTTAATTTTAATCATTTGGTTACATCTTTAGCTTCATCCTCATGACACGAAGTGCATGAGGATGAGGCAATCAACAAACTATTTTTATCATAGCAAATAGACGTCCACCAATTGACTTAGGCGAGATCTGGCACTTAACTTAGTGAATTAGGCTCTTCCATCTTAGTACCGGATCATAACAGGTAGATGGTACCAGATCATTACAGAGCGTAAAAGGTGGTACCGGATCACAACAGGTAAGATTTAGTACCGGATGTGTTTGGTACCGGATCAGACAACAACAGTCTTGGTGTGCAGGTACCAGATCACGACAGAGTTGGTACAGGAATGCTAGACATCTAGAGGTCAAATATTCACATATGAAAAATTGAGCATTAGTACATGAAATATTTAATTCCTTAACTCAATAAACCACAAAATGCATGAATTAACCATACTTTACCTTATGACCTTATTACTGGAAATTGGTAGCATTCTTGTCGTTCACTCAAGCTTTAGGTAGGCCCAAAAAG
>SNQJ01S0032946.1:67964-93434 GCA_010110895.2 Picea sitchensis
AGCAATTAAAGATCTAAGCAATTATAGAATGGAAATCTTAATCTAAGTTGTACTGCTATCATCTAATAGAGTTAAAGCTTTAGCTAATTCAATGTTTATACTACTGAAAACAAACATTAAGGCTAATCTACGAAGATGTTGACCTTTGTTGGGCGGTGGGCCCTTGCCGCTTCAACAGGTCAGCTACTGAAGTCTACATGAAGCTTTCTTTTAATACACACATTACTCTCACTCACACTTCAAAACATAAAATCAAAACTCTCTTTAACAACTCAACTCATTTTTAATCATAGATAATCATAATATGGAGATAAAATGACATTCCATTAATATTCACTCAAAAATATGTTATGTACTATCATACGTTGCTTACATATTGATGATATGCTAACTCTCCTCTCTTCTACCATCCTTGCCACGACTATTTAATAGTCTGAATCGTGAAACACAAGGAGGCGAAGTGATTTGCAAATCAATCAGTTGTTAAGTTTAATCATTCAGTTACTTCTTTAGCTTCATCCTCATGACACGAAGTGCATGAGGATGAGGCAATCAAAAAACTATTCTTATCATAGCAAATAGACATCCACCAATTGACTTAGGCGAGATCTGGCACTTAACTTCGTGCATTAGGCTCTTCCATCTTAGTACCGGATCGTAACAGGTAGATGGTACCAGATCATGATAGAGTGTAAAAGGTGTTACTGGATCATGACAGAGCATGGTTGTTGGTACCGGATCACAATAGGTAAGATTTAGTACCAGATGTGTTTGGTATCAGATCAGATAGTAGCAGTCTTGGTGCGTAGGTACCAGATCATGACAGAGCTGGTACAGGAACGCTAGACATCTAGAGGTCAAAGATTCACATATGACAAATCAAGCATTAGTACATGAAATATTTAATTCCTTAACTCAATAAACCACAAAATGTATTAATTAACCATACTTTACCTTATTACTGGCAATTGATAGCATTCTTGTCGTTCACTCAAGATTTAGGTAGGCCCAAAAAGGTATAAGTGAAGAGTATAATAGGGTAATGAGAATGTCAATTTCAGGTCTCAACAATGAATTTTCATAAAAGATAAGTGTATTTTATGTGCTTGTCTCATTTACTGTGTGCATAATTATCTATGTCTAATATGAGTTTAATTTTTGTGTGCATAATTTTTGTATAATGTTGCATATAAGTAATTGTTGTTATTCAGTATAATGTTGTTTTCACATGTAAGAGTGGTGTTGATATTTAGTATTTTTAGTCGTACATGTGGAGTATGATAATTGTTATTAGTTATTCATGTTAAGTTAACCTTACTGTAATGGTCATGAGTCTTCAAGGTGAGGTTAGAATGCTCGTCCGCATAGGTAAATATTATGTGTGCACAAAAGGCCAGATTCACTTGTGCATGCAGGGAAGCATTTTGTGCGCACAAGGAGAATAGAATTTGCGTGTGATGCCAGAATGGTTGCATGCATAGTAGTGATCACATGTTCAGAGTGGATTACACACACAGTAATATTGTGTTCTCAGTATGCTTGTGCATGCAATTGTATTGTGTTACTTCCATTGTTATAAGTTGTGTCAGAAGAGGAAAGTTTGTGTGGTGTGACCCAGCTTAAAGTCGAGCGCGTCACTGCAAGTATTTATGTGTAAGCCAATGTTATAGAGTAGAATGTGTGCACTATATTTTGGAGTAGCATAGCTCAGTAATAAGTTGGGTACGTTACAGATTGGTATTAGAGTGTGTTACCCAGCTAGGAGGCTGGGTATGTTACATTTTGGTATCAGAGAATATTGGTAACAAGGAACGTTATAGATTGGTATCAGAGCTCCAATTTCGACACGTATCCTATATGGGTCGAGTTTCTTCTTAAGGAAAAAATAGGATTGGTAAGTAGTCGAATTCAGAATTACAGTGTGGCCATGGTGCGCATAAAATAAGAATGCAGAAGTGTGCACACTAAAGTTTTTGAAATTATGGGGTGCGGCACTGAAAATGCACAGAAAAAAATGGTGCACGRGTGTGCACACTAAACTTTGGGGCTTCTCAGAGAAAAACTTGTGGTGCATGTGTAATACTGATACGTAGAATATATGTAAAATATTGACATCGTGTATCGGTACGTGTTGAATACCAGTGTGAGCATGGTCTTAAGAAGGAAGAAGGAAAGAGTAAAAGGGTATGTGGATGAATTCCAAATGATCATGATATAGTGCTCAAGACTCATAATTGTGAAAGGGAGTAGTCGATGGGAAATTTTTGGACAAAGGAGTCCAATTATTCACCCAAAAAATTTGGAATTGGTACGGTAAAATCATCCAAGAAATCAAAAGAATGGATTCTTACAAAATGGTGCATAGTTTTCATGAAGTTGTTTCATGAATTCATTTAACAAATCTTATTTCCTACACATTTTTGCAGAATTAATAGTGATTAGAGCAGAACAAAATCAACGTTGAAAGTCAAAAAAAACATGGAAGATGCGCAAAGAACTTACAACCATGATGATGAATTCGGGGATTTGTATGTTAGTTTGGGTATTGATGGTACAGAATCAAAGGAGGAGCACATAAACTTGGTAGAAACCATTAGGGTACTGCAAAAACATGTCCAAAGATGTAAACATGATAATGAAAGGCTTATGAAAGCCAAGGAGTAGAAAGATGACTTCAATGTCAACTTGATGCAAAGCTTGGATAGAATAGAAAGTAAAATGGATAAGAGGACATAGTCAAGCAAGTAAAGGAGTCACGGGTCTCATGGTGAGAGAATAAAAACAAGAAGTGTTGAAAGGAATCGTCACCACTCACTAAAGAATTCATTTAGGAAAGTGTGTAGTATCTCAAGTCCATCTCCCGTCAAAAATCATAAGAGAAGAACTAGGGTGGACGAGCTATAGGGAAAAATTAATAAGATCAAGCCTCCTACCTTTGATGGTGAAAACAAGAAGGATGAATATGCAGAGACCTGGTTTTTGGGCATGATCAAGTACTTCCAGCTACATAATTAGTCTGCGTAGGAAGAAGGGAGAATTTCCATCTATCAACTAAAAGGAAAATCATCAATGTGGTGGGATTAGTTTATGCAAGTGCAACACATTTATGAAAATGAGGTTACTTGGAGGGAGTTCAAGAGGTATTTTCAAAATAAATACTAAACCAAGAGATACAATGACAAGAAAATGAAGGATTTCTTTGAACTCAAGATTGAGAGTATAACAATAGATGAGTATTAAAGAAGATTCTTAAATCTCCTAAAATATGTCGCATTCATCAAGGATGAGGAAGTTAAAATTCATAGGGACCTAAGTGGTTTTCCCTCATTTATCAGTGAAAAGATACAATATGATGACCCCAAGACATTGGAGAAAACCATAACATGTGCTAAATGTATTTATGATCAACAAAGGGGAAGATTGACTTGCCAAAAAGCTTGGGAAGAGAAGATGAAAAGCAAGGTGGAACAGAGGAAGAAAGGGACTAAGCTACCATTTCTCAGAAATATTGCGCAAGGACATCCAACTCCCAAGGAGCCCAAAATGATGGATACAATGGGTCAAAAACCAAGGCAACAACATATTCAATGTTGGGGTTGTGGCGGAGATCATATGTACATAAATTTCCCTCAAATAGGTGAAAAAACAAGGACTTTTCACAGTGTATAGAAAGTTGAGATAGTTGAAGGCATGGGTAGAAATGTACCTAGGATTTATGTATCCTTGGATAACAAGCAAGTTGAGTTTCAGTCGCACATGATTGAAGTGGAATATAATATTAATGACCAAAACATTGTTATTTTAATTGATTCGGGAGATATTCATAGTTATCTATATTCTAATATGGTGGAAAGATTCCAATTGCCAAGAAGCAAGCTTGGAAAACCTTGGTTGGTGTAGTTAGCTACAAGAGAAAAAAGGAAAATTAATGAGATGGTTAAGGCATGTCCAATGGAAATGAATGGACTGTGCACAAAAGTTTATTTGAATATCATACCTTTTGGCTAATATGATTGTCTCATTGGTATGTATTGGTTGGACCAACATCATGTTGTTATAGACTGTTACAATAAGCCATTTACTTGCTTAGATGAGGAAGGAAACTTAAGAACAATTCAAGGAATTCCAATACCTGTCACTATCAAAGAATTTTYAGCCTTGCAATTGAAAAAAAGCTATAGGAAAGGATGTCAACTATTTGCWATGCACATGGAGGAGGATCCTAAGGATAAAGTGTCAAATGTTAAAGACAACGTAGTACTGAAATAATTTGGGGATGTATTTAAAGAAATATTGGGGTTTCCACCGAAAAGAGATATGGATTTCTCTATAAATTTRATGTCGAGAGGAGCTCCTGTATCCAAGATTCCTTATAGGATGAGTACGCCAGAGTTGAAGGAATTGCATATGAAACATGAAGAGCTTCTGAAGAAGGGGTATATATGCCCAAGTGTATCACCTTGGGGTGTCCTATTATTGTTGGTGAAGAAGAAGGATGGTACACTAAGACTTCGTATTAACTTCAATTAGTTGAACAAAGTAACAGTAAAGAATAAGCATAATTTTCCAAGGATAGATGACCTATTTGATCAGTTGAGGGGCACACATATATTTTCAAAGATTGATCTCAGATATGGATATCACCAAGTGAGAATTAAAGAAGAATACATCAACAATACTTCCTTCAGAATGAGGTATGGACATTAAGAGTTCACAATGGTTCCATTCGGGTTGTCAAATGCACCAGTTGTCTTCATGTGTTTGATGAATGGAGTTTTCAGAAATTACTTAGATAAGTTTTTCATTGTATTTCTGGATGACATACTTATTTACTCAAATTATGAAGAAGAGCATGAGCATCACTTGAGGATGGTACTACAAATATTGAGGGAGCATCAATTGTATTTAAAGTTGAGAAAGTGCTCATTTTACCAACAATAGATTCATTATTTGGGTCATATCATTTCCAAGGAAGGAATAGTTTTGGATTCGAAAACGATAAAAGCCATTGAGAATGGCCAACACCAAGAAATGTTGTAGAGGTGAGATCCTTCATGAGACTTGTAGGCTATTATGGAAGGTTTATTGAAGGATTCTCAAAAATGTGCACCCAATCACATCCTTGCAAAATAAAGGTGTGTGATTTGAATGGACTTGATTGTGCAAGGAGTTTTCAGCACTCGAAGAGTTTGTTGAAAAGTGCGCCAATTTTGAGAATTGTTGATTCAAATGCAGACTTCATTGTGTGCACGGATTTCTGCAAGGAAGGGCTTGGTGGAGTCCTTAGTCAGCATGGGCATGTGATATGATACGAATCAAAAACGTTAAAATAGCATGAAAGACTATGTTCTACTCATGACTTCGAATTGGCAGCCATAGTGCATGCCCTGAAGATGTGGTGGCACTATCTCATGGGTAAAAGATGTGAGTTGAGAACAGGCCATAATGTCTAAAGTATCTATTTGGATAGCCAATTTTAAATACCATACAAAGCAGGTGGTTATAATTCCTCGGTGAGTATGAATTTGACACAAATCATATCAAAGGAAAGGAGAACAAGGTGGCTAACGCACTCAACAAGAGGGTGCATGAGATGCATGCTATAACTATTAGAATGTACAAATCATATTTAAATGACAAAATTTTATAGGTTGTCAATTCAGATCAGCGCTATGTGGACATAAAGGTGAATTTATAGCAAGGCATGTTGTGGAAGAAATTTGAAGGTTATGAGATAAAAGAGGATGGAATCCTCATGTATAGGTGCAGATTGTATGTGCCAAATGATCAGGATTTGAAAATTTAGTTATAGTAAGAGATGCATAAAGTTCCTTATGTTGGACACCCAGGCTACCAAAAAACTATTGAAGCGATCAAAAAGAAATACTATTGGTTAGACATGAAAAAGGAGGTTGTTGATCTTATTGCTAGATGCCTTGAATGTCAAAAGGTCAAGGATGAGAACAAACATCCAGTTAGTTTGCTACAACCCTTTCCCATTCTTGAGAGGAAGTGGGAAGTTGTATCCATGGATTTCATTACTAAGCTACCTAGGACTACTAAGAAACATGATTATATTATGGTATTGGTGGACAAGCTTACTAAAGCTACCCATTTTATTCCAGTGAAGTAAGCACACAAGGAAGCCAACATTGTTGAAATATACATGTGATAAATTGCTAAGCTTCATGGTGTGCCTAAGACAATTATGTCTGATAGAGATTCCAAGTTTACATAGAAATTTTGGAAAGGGATATTCAAAGGATTTGGGACAAATCTGAACTTTAGCACAACATATCATCCTAAAACAGATTGAAAAATAGAGAAAGTAAATTGGGTGATTGAAGATGTGCTCAGAATGTATGCAGTGGATAAACCATCAAAATAAGAACACTACCTTCACTTGGTATATTTTTCTTATAACAATGGGTATCAAGCATATTTAAATATGAGCCCATTTGAGGCACTTTGTTGTAGAAAGTGAAACACATGAGTGAGTTGGCACAACCCAGTAGACTGCATAATGGTTGGGCCAGATTTACTTAGGGAAATGGAGGAGCATATGGTAAATATAAATAATAATTTAAACGTTTCCCAAGACAAGAAGAAAAATTGCATAGATAAAGGAAGAACTCACAGAGAGTTTAAAGTGGGTGGCCATGTGTTCTTGAAAGTAAAATCCAGATGCAGTTCCCTAAACTTGGGAAATTGTTCTAAGTTGGAAACATGCTACTGTGGGCCATTTGAAATCCTAGAGAGGATTGGTCTTCTCGCATGTATGCTTACATTGTTTGCATCCTTGTGTATTCATAATTTTTTCCATGTATCATTGCTTAAAAAGTATGTACCTGATGCTAATCATATTATTGATTGGAATGTGATTCAGGTGGAGCCAGAAAGAGATTTTTGAGTGCGACAGGTTTTCATATTGGATCGGAAAATCAAACAACTATGGAATCAAGTCATGGAGCTAGTAAAGGTCCAATGGACCTGGTACAGTCCTCAGGATGCAACTTGTGAGCGTGAGGATTCTATGCAAGTAGAGTACCTGCATATTTTTTAATACTTTTGAAGGTTATTATGTACATGTATATATAATGCATTGAGGACGGTGCATAAATAAGGGGGAGGGGAATGTAACGTACCTAATATGAACCGCATTTGTAATTGTACATATAGGCTAGTGATTCGTTGGCACCAAATAAAGGCTATGCACATTTCATAGTATTGTGCACACCTGGGTAAGTGTGCATAGTTGCACATCAAAGGAAGGATGCACACATTTCACAGTGTTGCGTGCACTTGAGTAAGTACGTGGGGATTACCTTGAAGTGCGCATCAAACCAAGTTATATATATATATATATATATATGGATTTATATGTTATGGGGCGATTGAGTCGGGATGAAAATAGGTCAGTGCGCATATCCTTGTAAAATGTAATCACACTCAAGTTATTAATAATATCACATCATTGGCATAGACATATTAGATGAAAAGAGATAGGGGGATAAAACCACTAAAAATGGAAAAGGGAGGGACTTAAGTCCAAGGGGATAATTTATTAATATTTCCAAAAGGAGTGTTTTATGGATAATTATTTATCCTAAGTTCTCAAGGGGTGGGAAAGAGTCACTAGGTGGCTAAAGATAATTTTGAAGGTGACAAGTGTCCATTTTAAGGCATGCAATATATATTTTTGGCCTTAGTCTATTTCAAGAGGAATAAAATCATTCATCTCATTCCTTTATTATTCAGACCGACACTTCTTCGGGGGAGATCTAGAACTGACTGCCATTGTATAACCCCATTCTCGGGAAAAATTTCTTTGTGGTCAAATAGGTGGGTTGTCAGGCCCGTGAGCATTCTCTCTAGGTGAGATATTCTTTGTAGAAGAAGCAGGTTGTCAGGCCCATGAGCATTCTCTCCAGGTGATATATTTGTTGTCTTAGAGGCGGGTTGTCACGACCGTGAGCTTTCTCTTTAGGTGACAGTTTTGTTGGGATTTTTTCCCTAGTGTGCTTGGAATTACATTACAAGGCTCAGAGACTTCCTGTCTAACCTTTTTTTGAATCCCTAGTGGGGTAGCTAAGGGATTGTTGAACAGAGAAGGGGAACACTTCCTAGGGTGGGGCAGGCATGTGGGGAATGAGATATTGTAGGCTAGTTGCAACAGTGGGAACCTTGGACTGAAAAAATATATTGATTATCAGACCTTATCCTAACATTAGGAATCATTTTTTCCTAGTGGAGTTAAATCCCCAACTCGGGGGTGACCTGTTTATGAAATTTTATGAGCAATAGAGTCTGTGGTTGGGAGGATTGTCTGAATTCTGTGTGCATTTGGTGAATTTTCATAAAAGATAAATGTCCTTTATGTGGTTGTCTCATTTACTATGTGCTTAATTATCTATGTATTCTATGATTTTAATTCTTGTATGATGTTGCATATAAGTAATTTTTGGTATTCTGTATAATGTTGCTTGCACATCTAAGTGTGGTGTTGATATTCAGTATGTGTAGTCATACTTGTGGAGTATGGCAATTGTTATTAATTCTTCGTGTTAATTTAATCTTATTATAATGGTCATGTGATATAGGTGGATATCGATGGCCACCCACCTATTCCATTTGTCTCACATACAGTTTTCATTTTGGCAATTTGTTTTACAATTTTTCAAGTCCCAAACTTTTGGGGCCATTTTGAGGCCCTAAACGACGTTTTTTTAACTTTTACGGGGGAAATGGTTGACAATGGAATACTTTGATTCCTAGAGAAAGTTGTACTTCTCGGATATACCTTTATGATGAGGTATCGAATTCCTAGAACGAATATTGTATGCAAAAGTTACGACCTTGAGAAGTTGATGTACTAGCTTACCCCAACGGAGCCCACATGACTTTTGGCGCTTCATCTCCTAGGGTTAGGTTTTTGGATATCTAGGGTTTTTGCATTCATGTTTGATGTAAAAATGTCTTTGGATACTCATTGTACTCATCTAATTGTGAATGATCACAACCATCACATCTCTTATCAAAGATAAGCCGCCACCATTCTAGCAAGCTTGTTTCAGTCTGCATTTTACAGTTTCAGCATATTTCTTTATTGAATAGAAGCCAAGTTTTATTCTATCTCTGTTATTGTTCATTATATCTCTGTGTTAATAATATATATATGTGTGTGTCTGTGTGTGTGTGTGTGTATTCATTTCATTCTTCTCATAAAATTTGGATCAGTGGTATTAGATCGGTCTGCTCCTTGTCATCCTTAGTGCATGTCCCCGATGAGGTTAGGGTACAAAGAGTTGGGTCTTGAGCTTGTTTCTCTTGAGGAAAATATCTCTCGCACGCCCAATTGACCTTCCATGTTGGTATAAAATAAAGATGATGGGACAAGAGATCCTTTCAAACTACTTCTCGAGGAAGCCCTCGCACAATAGAGGAGCAAGATGATGGATAGTTTTGCGGAAATCCTTCGACGACTACCAACAAGTGACGCATCTTCCTCGACTGGAGGCGATGCCCCCTTCAAGGTACATATCAACTTTGATATTCTTATATTTGAAGGTCAGATAGACACAAATGTTGTAGAAAAATGGTTGAATCTTCTAGAAGGGTATTTTTTTGTCCATAACTTTTCCAATAGAGAAAATATTACATTTTCACTCCTCAAAGTCATACCCCATGTCAAATATTGGTGAGAGACTTTCTGTGAGAAAAAGGAAACAGAGGAACCGTCATTATTTACAGTTTCACTCACTTAGGAGTCCTTCAGGGATGTTATTAAGGAACAATACTACCCTGTTGGAAGTTATGATGACCTATATACAAGATGGACCACACTGTGGTAGGAAAGGGAACAAATAGTGAAAGAGTTCACAAATATCTTCCATACTTTGCACACCAAGTTGGGTATAAAATATTCTTAGCGACATCTAGTTCTCAAGTATCATGGAGGTCTTCATAGATACATCCAAACATAAATGGAGTTTCTGGACATCGAGTCCTTGGGTGTGGCCTATCGATATGCTATCAAAATAGAGTAGAAGCTTAAACAAAAGACACGATAGTTTGGGTCTGGGAACCCCTCACTGCAGAAGAAGCGCAAGGGAATCCCCAACCCATGGAAAAAAGGGCAGAGAAAATATGGACAACCGTAGGACAACCATTATAATCCACAAACAAATGATGATAATGGAAAGACGAAGAAAGACACCATGAAGTGGTGCGATTTCCATAATATCCCCTGGCATAACGTTGTTGATTGCCGCTCAAAACACTCATTGGTGGTGGAGGTGAAAGACTCTAAATCAGATGCAGGTTTTGACTCAGAGTCAGAACCAGAAAAGGGGATATGGATTATTGACTTGAAACCTATTTCCACCATTAATACCACCAAGATCCATCCCAGTGAACCTGTTGAGCCAGAGGAAGGCAAGCGCCTCTTTCATTCATAGATGTGGGTGAAGGGTACTATGTTGCACTTCATTGTTGATAGCAGTAGCCAGAAGAACCTCATCTTAGTGGAGGTCATCAAGTGGTTGGCCATGTCGACAACATCGTACCTGCATCCATACACCATCGGATGGATCCACCAAGGAAGTGATCTTCACGTAAGCCAACAATGTCTCATGTCCTACGACATCAATCCCTTCAAAGATGAGTTATTGTGTGATGTCACTCCCCTTGAAGTTTTTGATGTTATTTTGGGCCAACCTTATTTATGAAGATGTCATGTTTTATATGAGTCTAGGCCTCGCATTGTTATTATTACTTTGGACAGGAAATTGTACAGGATACCCAAGGTAGTCCCACCTACTACCATTTCCTTGATCTCTGCCAAGAAATACATGAAGGTCATATCTTAGATCGGGAAGTTTGTCTTCTTCGTGATTCGCTCTCAAAGAGAGTGGAAGGTCGCAACCACATTCATGGACTTCGTGGCCGATCTCTCCACATAGAATAAGAAAGTGGATAAGATCATGGAATAATACAAAGACATCTTCTCCTCACCCACTAGGGTACCTCTACACTGTCAGGTCAAGTATTCAATCGATATGACCCCTGGCGCACCGCTACCAAATGGGGCAGTCTATCGTCGCTCTCTATTATAAAACGAGGATATCAAGTGGAAGATCCAATAACTTCTCCAAAAGGGGCACATCTGACCCATCTCATCACTGTGTGAAGCCCAATTGTGCTTGTGCAGAAAAAAGACAGGACCTGGTGACTCTGCATCAATTATCGGGCCCTAAATAAAATCACACTTAGGAATCAATACTTGATTACCCGAAATGACGATCTCCTTGACCAACTTAAGGGGGGAAAATAATTCAGTAATATTGATCTAAATTATGGCTACCATCAGTTCCCAATAGAGCTGACAAGTGTATCTAAAACTATATTCAATTCCAAAGAAGGTATTTTTGAATGGTTGCTCATGCCCTTTGGTTTGACAAATTCCCAAACAAATTTCATGAGGGTGATGGAAAATATATTTCATCCTTTCACCAGTTACTTTTTGGTGGTATATCTAGATGACATCCTCATATACAACAAGAATTGGGCAGAACACTTGTAGCATATTCAACAGGTTCTACACACTCTGCAGTAATGCAAGTTACATGCAAATTTGGAAAAATTATCCTTCGGCATGGACAGGGTCCAGTACCTAGGATACATTGTTGATGAGCATGGGGTGCATGTGTACCTAGCCAAGATCTAGGTCATTCCTGACTGGAAATCCCCAACCACGCTCACTGATATTCAGAGATTTTTAGGCCTTGCCAATTTCTATCGCAGGTTCATGTTGGGATTCTCCCATATTGCATGGGCCCTTATCCAAGTAACTAGGGGTGTTGGTAAGGAAACGTTTGTGTGGGGCCTGTCACAATAGAAAGTATTTGATGATTTTAAGCAATTCTTGTGCTCATCCCTAGTTCTCTCATTACCTGACCTACAACAACCCTTTGAGATCGAGACATATTCTTTAGACTATGTTGTGGGTGCAACTCTCACTCAGAACAAACACCCCATGGCCTATCATAGTGAGACACTATCAGATGTCATATGTAAGTTCCCTACTTACAACAAATAAATGTACTCTATTTTGAAATCCTTCCACCAGTGGAGGCATTACATTCTTGGGAAGGAAATAGTCATCGACATCGATCAAAAGTCACTACAGTTCATGCAAACAGAGGGTGAATTGTAGAATAATCTCAATTAGAAGTGGTCCACATACTTGCAGCAGTTCCATATTGATATCAATTATAATATAGGAATCACCAACTGCATCGTTGATTGCCTCAGCTTCCCACCAGTTGGAGCACTCATAATGCAACACCCCACCTCAGCAGGGACTGCTTGACCTCCCGGTTGACGGATCTTCCACAGGACTGAACCAGAATGGTCCTTTGGGCCTCTAATGGACCCCAATTTCAACTATAATATGCACAGGTCTAATTCCTATGATTGCACAAACTGATTTCGAGTGAAAGTTCCCTTCACATGACCATCATATGTGACCAGGCGCCTACCCAAAGGTGATTCGTAACTACAGACTTCGGGTGATTTGATGTGAGCCGCTACTAATTCTCTCGATTCCCGAATTGGCGGATTGAAAATCCAATAGACACTAACTCCTCTCCTTTGTACCCCTTCAATGTGATGTCAGGCTATGACCTAGGGCCCAACTATCGAGCGCTTCGAGACTTCACTCTTCACATCTTCAGAAGATGGCTTACATCTCTTCTTCTGAAGTCTGAGTCACGGACTCTCCTTGTGTCGGATCGACGTTCCACGTCTCCCTGCAACCAATGACTCAAATCACCCTTTCTCCCTTCGCGAAGTTGATTCTCTACTCCTCACAATTTTCCTGAATCACAAAATCCCCTCTCCTGATCAGACGGTTGTCGATGAGTCAAGATCTTCCCCCTAAGGGATATCCACCATTCCTTTGACAATTCTCTGGTAACTCTCTCCTCTGGAAGAATTCTATTCCGCTAACTCTCCTAATCTTCAACTCTTACACACTGAAAATTCTACTTCCCCTTTGATTCTTTCAAAGTTTCGACCCTTAGGAACTTTCCTAAGTACTTTTCAATCACCAGTCTAAAATATTGTTCTTCGTTCTGAGCTTTTTGAAATTCGACGGTCACCCAAACTCTTGAGTCCACTTCTGCCTCAATTGTGGAACCTATATCTTTCCTGAACTTAACTACTCCCTTAGACAAAAGTACTCATTATCTCTTCTGAGATTAATCCTCACTGCAAACTCTGAGACCCTCTAGTTTTGTTCCTCGCACACCTTGCGTACTTCTCCAAGGTTCTTTATCTCTCAAAAAATATGCCCACCTCTGTGCATTCCTTGCAACAGATAATTTTCCAACCTTTCCTTAGATTAACGATTCCAACAAATGGCTTGACCTACGCTCCTCCGACGTAGCTTATGTGCACACCTTTCACTCCTACTGCTAGTGAAACCCTGATATCCCTCCTGATCTTTTATGAGATTAACTCTAAAACCTGTCAATACACTCCTTCTGGACTAACATTGCACTCCTTGCAGGTTTTCTCAGGAAGAGAAACAATTAAAACTTATTGTTCCTCACGAAATCATTCACTCAACATTCATAAGCATAAAGAAACCAAATAACATAGACTGAAAACAAATCGCAAACATACCATTTATAAGATGAACACAATGAACATAACACACCATGATCTTGGATCAAATCCTTCTCTGTTATATTAATTTGAGTGCTATGTACATAAGGGGTTTTCAACAACCTCTTCAATACTCTCTACCACATATCTATTTGTTAAACATTATTTTGGTCATCTTGATGATCCATTGACAAACATGTGTTCATGTTCCCAAAAGAGCCTATTTTCAAGAGAAAGGTGACTGAATTTCTCTTACAAAAAACCTTATCAAGGAGGGTTTTCGTAGGCTACACCATAAGCAAGGTGCGACGATGCCCAATCGTCGCCCTCTACCCTAAAGTTGGTTTGTGACATCTCTGCAGGATGCTCTATAGCTAGGGTGCGACGATGTTAAGAGGCTAAGAAAAGGTTGAACTTCACGAAAGTTATAGAAGGGGATCTTCTAGAAGATGAGGTGGCATCCGTATGGTTGGAATCCTACTCGCTTCTCTGATTTGGTGGGATCATCCTAATCTCTTCAACCATCTCTCTTTCCCCTATATAAAGAGGGATTTCTCAAGGAAAAGGATAAGGTTAATGAAGGTTAAATTGGTAATATTGTATGGATAATTCTGCATTAGATCATTATTGAGAGCCTCATTTCAATTCATCAAGTCAGTGTGGATCTTCTTCATTCAAGTTTGGAGCAAGTGTTTGTGTTGGAGAAAAGGGTCATCAGAAGGGGACCTTGCAACATCAAGGCTTTGGTTGTAATCTTCACTTTCATTTTAATATGATACAGTGATATGTTTCTTTCCCATAAAACTTGCTTTGTTTTATTGTATGATTCCTTGATCACATGTATAAGTTCTCGTTGAGTATATTATATTGCTTTCACTTTGGTTGGCTTGTGTTCCCTTGCAGATTCAACATCACAGGAGCACTGGAGTGGAGTTGGGATGAGAATGATAAGAGGAAGCGATATTTAAATGGTATGTTTCCCATCTCTTGTTAGATAGTAAACTCAATGATTAGAGCTTAGGGAAAGCATCATATTATGTTTTGTTTTGTTCTAGATCTAGGTGGATCTAGGGAGATCTATCTATGTCCTCATTTACTGATAAGTCCCATAACAAAATTGGCGACCATACTAGGGATACGACCTCTTTTTGATTTTTTTCTTCCCATTTTCCTTTAGCCTGCCTTCCTCTGATAACTTTCATTCTTTGAGTCTGTGGGTGATCCATCTGGACTCACTGGGTTTAGAAGTTCCTTTAGATTTTTTGTCTTCCTTCCGAATTTTTCAAATTTACAGACATCGTCTCACTGTACCTCATTGAAATCCTACGATAACCTTGAGACGTCGCTCCATGCTTAGCCAATCCAGTGCGAAGACATCGCACTCTTCTCTGCCAGTGGGATGCGATGACCTTAGCTCATCGCTCTATGTCCTATACCCAGCCTGCAACGACTCCTATAGGTTTTGATGGAGTGAGTCATTTTGTCTTTTACTACACAAATTTACCTTAGCAACCTGGGGTGAACTTCTTATACCCATGTTTAAATGATTTATGAGTTTAGAGCTTGATTTTGATTGGTTTTCAGTGATTGAAATTATTTCTTTTCATTTTGCAAGTTTTTTACTCATTCTCATTGTCACAAGGATATAATCTTGGATCTTCATCTGGGTGCTTTTTTGACAGACAGTATTTGGTTTGTCTTAAATTTTTGGATTCATTATGTTTGTCGGATCTTTTGTTGATTAATAAATACTTTATTCTTGCTTGCATCAAAAGGTTTTCTTGTCTTTTTTTATTTTGTCTACATTACGAATTTGGCTTGGGAATTGTGTTGTGAGTGTATTGATTTTCTTTGATTACATTTTCCTTTCATATCTATATCTCTGATTTGATTTGGGAAAGGAATAATTGGAATCATTTATTAATTTTATTAATATCTCGCAAGAAAAAAATTTACATTCGAAATATTGGTAAAGAGAAGAAATTGGAAAATTGTATAGTTTGAGATTGTTTGGAATTGTGTTCCTTCGAAATTAAGGAATTGTAATCCATAGCTTGTTGTACATCAAAATAAATACCTTCTCCCTACTGTAACTAGAGTTCACTGAATTGAAAATTGCACACTTATCTCTTTTTTCATTTTATTGGGTCAAGGTCCCAACATCAACAGTTTCACTTCCACCTCCCTCTTTGAGTAAACAACAGCCTCTAAAACACAACATAAATTTAAAATTTATTAGTAACTTTTATTTTCTAGGGATATTTTTTACCAACATTAGCTAGGATAGCGCTTTGGAATAGGTTGTGAGGCACACTCTCCAAAGAATCAAAACACACAATAGTATCTTGTGATAGGGAGAGTTCAAATCCAATTTCTACATTTTGTCCTGGGAAGCCCTTCTCACACAAGGGTCAAACCTGAGGTCACATTGATACTGGCAGAGTTATTCACCCTTCTTTGTTGGTCTTGGTGTAGATATTGTGTGTATTATGGGGGTCACTTGAAGGTATACCCACAATTATGAGTGGAATCCTTTCAAGTTGATTTTGGGCTAGATACCCTGCCTTTGCGCATGGATTGGACTATTGACTATTTCCCTAAGCATCATTGTTGTAGTTGGTAACCTTAGTAGCCTATCTCTTTAGGTACTTTACACGAGGTGATTGTGAAGGGTCAAGTCTTCATGGTACCTGAAATCGACGTTGGCCAAACTCACTCGAACTCCTTGGAGGGTATACCCACGATTATGTGTGGGATATTACACCAGGGTGTAAGTCCGTTAAGAAAGTAATCAACGTAATTTTTCCACTCGCTTATCCCAACCCCTTCTTGTCTTGACTTCACAATGTTGTATTTCTTCACCAACTAGTGACTTCGAAATAAGAAGGTTTTGTTTTCTTGGTTTTATTCCTAGATTTTATTTGTGAGTGTTGTTTGCTTCCTCTAGTCGGCCATAGATTTCTTTCGTTCTTTACTTAGCTCGAGCAACATCATCCTTCGTAATTCACGTAGGATTCAAGGGATAACCCTATAAATTCCATAAGATGACCAACCTTTTCCTCCTAACTCATCAGAAGGCTCTCTAGAGGGAGTAGTCCACAATGAGGTAGCTTCTGAAGTTGGAAGCACACACTCTTTAGAAGGATTTTGAATTGTTTCGGACTCTTTAGAGGCATTCATACTTCCCCCTCTTATACCATACACACGTATTCTCTGCATGAACTCATCTAGATAAATTATTTTTGTTGATCATCCTTGAATACCTACTGGACCTAACGCCGGATCGGAGTAGAGAATCCACTTTTTCCAAGTGAACCATTTGGGACTCTGGCTCACACTGTTGGAAATTCTAATTTTGGTTCTATCCCTTTGACAGTATGTGATATATACATTAACCTAAGAGCGAGTCCTGGTCGACCTATGGCATCACAAGTGCCTAAGACGTCTATCACCTATACAATACCTATAGACCATTTTACCGATACTACCAATAATGTCACCATTTCATACCAATTGTTGATTGGTTCTCACTCAATTCCTACTCTCCAGATGACCCATTCTACTATGGTCCCACAAGATACCATGATTCCTACTGGAAATGTGGTTATCTCCCAAGCTCCAATTGGGACACCACTTTCATCTAGATCAAATCTGTCACTTCCACCTGGGTATAGAGCCTTGAATACTTCCGTTCCTACCTCTAGCAAGGTTCCATCCGGAGTTTCTAGAATTTTTGTTCCTCCTGGGTATAATGTTGTTGTTGGTTTTTTTCCTACACCTTCCAAGGTTCTCTCCGGTGGGCCGTATGTTCCTCCTCCACCCTCGCTTGGAGGATCTGTCCCTAGTGGCTCCAATCTCTTTGGAGGCACCAATATTTCTATCACTTTTGGTTTCCAGATTCCTATTGGAGGTCAAACCCAAGTTGGGGGACAACCTCAATTTGGGGGGAAACCTCAGATTGGGGCACAACCTCATATTGGGGAAAAACCTCAACTTGGGGGGCAACCTCAAATTGGGGCACAACCTCAACTTGGGGGTCAACCTCGGGTTGGAGTCCATAACCCACTATATGGACATAACGCACATGTGGTACAATATCTACCTTGGAACCTTCCTTTTCCAGGAAGTCTAGAACCGTCTGGGGGGAAACATCCTCAAGTTAACTCTTTTGTACCCCCTAACCTCGGTCAACCACATCCAGGTTCTTTGAATCCCACTTGGGCTCCAAACGTTCAATCTAGTGTTCCTTTCCAAGGGAACATATCTAATCAACCCAACCCTATGGGATATATGCCTCCAAATCCTCCACAACCGAATCTGTCAGGACTATCTAATTATTTGAAGATTGCTTATGGTCCTACTGGTATACCTACGGGGCTTCCCCCTCAAAATTACCAATTTCCACAAGTGAACCAACAGTTGCCTTTTTTAGCCACTTTAGATTTACCTGATCTATCTATGATTTTGAATGATCCTATCTTACATTCTCCTTATTGGCCTGTCATACCAGCCAAGTTACTGTCTGACATTCCTAAATTTGACGATCAATCAGGAGAAGATCTGAATAATCATGTTATGAATTTTCATCTGTGGTGTTCATCCAACTCCTTGATGGATGACTCCATCAGATTACGACTTTTCCAATGAAATCTCACAGGTTCAGCAACAAAATGGTACATCGAGTTACTGCGAGGTTTATTCAATGACTTTAACACCCTATCCATGGCATTTTTGAAACATTACCAGTTACTAATATGATACGATACGGGAACCAAAATTTTGAGTTCTTTCAAGCAATCCTCGTCCACTCATATTTCTGATCACATCCATGAGTGGAGGAGGAGAAGATGTTTAATCAAAGTTCCCCTTCCTGATCAACTATTGGTCAAGTGGTTCACCAAATCACTCGTTGGACCTCGCTCGTGATGTCACCATGGGTGGTTTTGTCACTGAAGAGCAAGCGATTAGTAGTGCTCAGTATCTTGATCTCGTTTATTCGCAGGAATACTTTACAATTTGATCCCTGATGCTCCTCGTCCTTCCACAAATCCTACCCCAACACTTCCAGCAACTTCTCATTTTGTTGATGGTGTGATTGGAACCTTTCACGTTGAGGTCCATTCCACACACGCCAGTCACACCAATCCCAAATATAATAATTCTAATGTGCAAAATGCTCCTACTCCTACTCCTTCCACCAGTAAGACTGTCGAAGTTAATTTTGTTCAATCCACGCCTATCAGAAAGAATCAAAATAAAAAGAAATGGAAGGGTAAGAACAAGGAGGACAAGAATAATAATCCACAATATGATAAATCCAAGACACAAACCATTGATGAGAAAGATAAACGTAAACCTCGTTACCCCTGCCTTATTTGTGGTGACGATCATTACACGAAAGATTGTCCAAGACGCGTCGAGGTTACTAAGTTCCTCCAAGGTAGTGGAAAACCTCCTACACATGTCAGTTTGTCACAACCTTTCCCTTCTCAACAGCAAGCCTAACTGGTCACTCATGACCAAACTTCTCCTTCTACCTTGTCCTATATCCTTATGTGTACTGGTGATTCTAAAAAGAACGAAGTTGCAATCGCGACTCGAGCCAAGGATTACTCTTCGTCAAAAGAGAAAGTTGATGACATACCACCTTCGTTGGTTTAACCTTCTCCTCCAACTTCACCTCCAAATGGTCCTCTTCATCTCGAAAGACCGGATCTTGATACAGTTCTTATCCCTCCTCCCAAGGGCGTTGTTCGAAAGTCTGCATTCAACCCTCACGCTCGTGTTGCACAAAACAACAATATTGTATAATATATTGTGCAAGAACCCTCTGCAATGTCACCTCTCGAAGTCCTTCAAAGTTTCCCTGCTCAAAGGAAGGCACTGTTAAAAGCCACTGGTGGAATTGACCCCACATATACTAATCTCATAATCTTTGACTTGGAAGATCGCGTTCCAAGGCTTCCTCCTCAATTAGCATTTCATATCCAAGTTGTTGTTGAAAACAAGAATATCTGTAGAACTATTATTGACAAAGGAGCCTCGACTTGCATCATGTTCGTCACTTGTTGGAAAGTCATTAGCTCTCCTACCCTCACCGAATCACACAATACACTTAAGGCCTTCAATGGTACAAAATTTAAACCCTACGGTGTTCTTCCCTCGTTGTCTATTACATTGGAAGGTAAATCAGTCAATGTTGAGGTTGAGGTCTTCGATGCACCTCTTGATTACAACCTATTACTTGGTCGTATATGGATCAATTCCATTCGCGCAGTTGTGTCTACCCTTTTCCATGTGTTATGTTTCTCGCACCAAGAAAAGGTCAATACTATTGACCAACTGGCCTTCTTTTAATATGATTCTCATACTAGCAACGTTCCCTTTATCTCGAAGACACCCCCTGGTTACAAGAATGTCGGAGTGGGTCTTTTGAAAGATTCTACTTTGATGGGTAAATTTCCAATCCCACCACCCGATATTCCCCCTCCTTTTGTTGTCTCTATTAACATGATATCCACCACTGTTTGTGAAACCCCTGAGTCATATGACCCATGGGTGGTACCTAACCCTAGGGATTACCTCCGTTATGGAAACCAGATTCCTTTAAGTCCGGTCGAATCCACTTACCAAGCTATTCAATCAACAACCCCTTCCTCTCCTTCTCTCTATGATGCATCTCCCGATCTGTTTCACATGGATTTTCCTACGGATGAGATGATCATGTCAGTCATGTATATGGAAGACACTCCCTGGGACGATGGGCATAATTGCTCCATTCCCTTCCTAGAACATGACACCATCGACAGTTACCAACGAATTTCGACCTCTTTGACCGTTTTTCTTATTTCTCCAGTTCCTGAGTCATCACATGATGTTTTGTACGAAGGGAACTTGAGAAACATTTCACCTACCATCCCTCTCGACATATCCATTAAACCCAGAGTTGTGGAGAATGTTCATATCGGATCCTCGTGTTCTACTAATGAGGTTCACACATATAAATCCCTTTTCCAAGAATTTTGTGGCGTTTTTCACTTGGAGTTATGAAGAGATGCCAGGCATCGATCCTAATATCGTTGTACATGAGATTAATACATACCCGGACGCTAAACCCGTTCGGCAGAGACTTTTCCCAATACACGCATGCAAAGTTTTTGTTATCAATCTTGAAGTTGAAAAACTTCTTAAAGCCAGCTTTATTTATCATGTGGCTTTGATTGATTGGGTATCCAATCTAGTTCCGGTGAATAAGAAACAAGGTACCATCTGAGTCTGTGTAGATTATAGGGACATAAATAAGGCTTGTCCTAAGGACAATTACCCAACCCCTTTCGTTGACTAGATTGTCGACGAATGTGCCGGTAGTGAAATCTTCTCTTTAATGGATGGTTTCTTAGGTTATAATCAGATTAATATTCTACACACGGACCAACAAAAAACCTCTTTCATTTTCCCTTGGGGAACCTTTGCTTACCGGAAATTACCCTTTTGTCTCAAGAATGTTGGCATGACTTTTCAGCGTGCTATGTCTTATGTTTTCCATGATATTAACCACATTGTGTAACCCTATCTTGATGATCTACCAGCGCATTCCATGTGTCGTCAAGATCACCCGGCACATTTGAGGGCCATTTTTGTACATTTTTGTTATGATCGTATCCTCTTAAACCCACATAAATGCATTTTTTCTATGGATTCCAGTCGTTTGCTTGGTTTTATTGTGTCAATACACGAGATTCGTGTAGACCCCTTGAAGGTTGAGGCTATCCTTAATCTACCTCCTCCTTCCACTTTACACCAACTCTAAAGTTTGCAAGGGAAGGAAAATGTTTTGCGTCATTTCATCCCCCATTACGTTGAATTGACGAAAGGATTCACTCAGATACTCAAGAAAGGTTACGAGTTTGTATGGGATGATACTGTAGACAAAGCCTTTCAATCTTTGAAACTTGCCTTAACTCGTACACCATTATTGTTTCCTGCTGACTATAGTCGGGACTACTTCCTCTATTTAGCTGCTTCGGACTCTACCATTGTCGTGGTATTAGTCCAAGAGGATGATTCGCATGATTCGCATGTGATATACTATTTGATTTGGAGTCTCACAACTATCGAGACCCAATACCTACATGTAGAGAAACTGGCCTTGGCATCTGTTCAAGTTGTCCAACGTTTTGTCATTATATCCTATTACGCAGAACCACTGTTATTTCCGATTGAAACCCTATGCAACACATCCTTACGCGACAATTTCTAGKGGGAAAGTACTCCAAATGGATAGTGATTCTCCAAGAGTTTGATTTAGAGTTTGAACACGCTAAGTCGAAGAAATCTTTGGTTTTTTACGAACTGATATGTGACCTTCCCTCCACTGACACAGAAAATGTGGTAGAGGATTCCTTTCCTAATGAATCCCTTTTTCTGATCCATTTTGATGACATATGGTATTGAGATATCATCATCTATCTCTAGACTCAAACTTTCCAGCTTGATCTATATAGTACGGATCGTTGTCGCATATGATATCAAGCCCGCCAATACATCATTCTAGGTGATACCCTTTATCGTCGTGGTGTTGATTCCATTTTCCGACGATGTCTCACTTACGATGAAGCTGATAAATATTTGAATGAATGTCACTCTAGAGCATGTGGAAGTCATATGTCTGGGTATGCCACTGCCCAAAAGATCTTACGAGCGGTTTATTTCTGGGCTTCTTTGTTTAAGGATTGCATCACCACTGTTCAGAAATTCCATGTTTTTCAAACTTATAATAACAAGATAAGATCTCATCCTTATCCCTTACATCCTGTAGTTTCTGTCGGTCCATTCGCCAAATGGGGCATTTGACTTCATGACATGTAACCCTCACGCAGTCGGGGGATCATGGATACATCATAAAAGAATGTATTGGGTAGTGTGCAAGACATGTTGAGAAGACATCAGGAGTAGATTGAGAGAGATTTTTTGAGTACGCTTGAGAGAGGAAAGTGAGCAGCAAAGAGGGAATGTTTTCCAAGGAAGGAGGGCACAAATCCCAAGAAAATTTTTAAGTGAGCTTTGGGCCAAATTATTTTTTTGTTGTGGGAGGTCATACTGTATGGATTTGTACAGTCCGTACAATTCTTTATAGTCTGTACATCCATATGGATTTGGCACGTAAATCGAGGCATTTTTGGGCATAGTTTTTGAGGTGAATTTCAATTTTTTGTTCGTTGTTTATGGGTTGTACGGAACATTCTGTACAAATGACTATTGGCATGGAAAACGAGGTATGAAGGAGGTCGTACAGCAGTATGGATTTGGCACATTTTTCGAGACATAATTTTTGGGATTGTTTTGGTGTTGTGAGGTATTTTCCTTGGATGGAAATGTGTATTTGTCGTTGATCTGTACTTTCCTTAAGCTGAATAATAATATATCTCTCTCTCTCTCATTGGGTTTCCCCACATTGGGGTTTTCCCTGGCATTTGCTTAAATTTCTGGATGTTATGGGTTGTTGTCCACTGTGTTCTTTCCGCTGTTATTTTTCTTAGCAATGTGCATTTATGCTTATGGTAATTTATGAATGTGGGTTTATGAATTTATGAAGTTTATGAAGACAATTATCTCTAGTTTGCTAAGTGTTTGACATAATATTAGCTTGCTGATTTTTTGTCATTAAAAAATCTACATGGTATCAGAGCTTTGTCTCTGACAGTGGGCAGTGTGATTTTTGGGCAAAAGGGTGTGATTTTTTTCCTTGATTTGTGACAGGGAATATGGCTGGAAGAATTAGATATGAGGATCAGTTGGATGGAATTTCCAACTATTTGCAATGGAAGGTCCAATTGTCATTCGTTCTCAAGGAGAACAAAATTTATAACTATGTCAATTATGTTGTGGCACCTCCCGCAACAGATCCTATTTCTTTGGACTTGCATGAGATCAAGGAATCCAAGGCTCAGAGGATTATTCTAGATGGGGTGAAGGATCACCTTATCCCACGCTTGGCTGAGAAAAGACTTCCAAGGAGATGTGGGATGCACTTAAAAACTTGTTTGAGGTGAAGAATGAGAACTGAAAGATGGCCTTGAAGGCTAAGTTGCATGATATCAAGATGGGGAAGGAGGAGAGTGTCTCTTCATATCTTACCCGGGTGGCTCAAGTAAAAGATGAGTTGGCATTTTTTTGGAGAGGTCATTACGGATTCTGAGTTGGTGACGATAGCCTTAAATGGCTTCACCAAAGAATGGGAAGTATTTGTGAAGTGTGTGGTGGGACGTGAGCATCTACCAGATTAGAGCAGACTGTGGGATGATTTCACTCAGGAGGAGATCCGAGTAAGAACTCAGAGTAGTGAAAAAAAGACAGATAGAGTTGATGAGAATGTTTCTCTTGCAGCAAAGAGCAAGAAGAAAGGAAGTTCTAGAAGGGACTTGAGTAAAGTCAGATGTTATTGTTGTAACTAGTTGGGGCACCTTTCCTCTCATTGTCCTGAGAGGAAGAAGAAGAAGAAGGAACTAGAAGGGCGTGAGACAACTGCTACAACAACCATGGAGGACTTTGCTTCAAAGTTCGATAGGGAATTTTCTTTGGTGACCCTAGTTTCTAGTGTCGGCAGTGGAGGATTTGGAGGTGATATCAGATGTATTGTGGATAGCGGAGCCTCTAGCCATATGATGGGAATCTGGCGAGTATTCCTAGATTTCACAGAGATTGGTTCTGGCTGCGTAGTGGTAAATCAAGGTGGTATGGAAAAATTTGTACGTGGAGTTGGGAATGTTAGATTCCAACTCGAGTTTGGGGGACTCTTGGAGGTTGATGGAGTTCTCTTTGTTCCAGGGTTGAGGGTTAACTTGATCTCAGTCTCAGCCTTGGAGGATGTAGGATATTGTATATTGTTCAAGAGGGAACATGTCTTTATCTACAGGCAGGGAGTGGACCCAGTGGAGTTGCGGTTGATCGGTAACCGGGTGGACAGGTTGTATATGTTGAGAGGACAAACTTCGATGTATGATTCAGCGTCAGATGAGGGGCATGAGGAGGCTTCTGAGACTACGATGGCACCAAGATTTCAAACTTGCATTCCAAGAGAAGAGATCGAGTATCTTCTGATCACTGGCAAGAGGATTAGCCAGGTTAATCAAACCAATGCTCAAGATGAAGTGAGCTCAGGGTTCCAGGATGTTTCTAGAATAATATCTTCTAGTTCGAGTTCTATGCAAAGATTGAGGATGGCTCTAGGTTCAGAGGGATCTCCTACAGAGAACAATGTGATAGGACCAGATGATGGAGATGGCAGCAAGTACATTTCTCACTAAGAGAGAGTGTTATTTTTTTAGCTCGGGAGGTACTCCACATGTTTTGTCTTGTATGCGGATGTTACCTTAATGTTTACACTACCATGCACTTAACTTTGTAATATTTTTTATAAAGTTCTTTTAAGTGGTTCTTTTATTAAAGTGACTTTTTAATAAAGTGTACCTTCTAATTTTAAAGTGACTTTATTTTCATAAAGTACTTATGCAATAAAGTGAAATCACTTTAATATTTCAAGTGATTCATTTTGGAGGAAATGGATCATGATCCTTGATCTTGAAAAAGGCAAGATCTAATCTTGGCCTTTGGATTTAAGGTTGGGGAAGGTGAAAAGACACTTTGGGGGGGGAATGTCATTTTTCAGATTATAAAATAATGTATTGGATAATGTGCAAGACATGTTGAGAAGACATTGGGAGGAGATTGAGAGAGATTTTATGAGTATGCTTGAGAGAGGAAAGTGAGCAGCAAAGAGGGCACGTTTTCCAAGGAAGGAGG
>SNQJ01S0032946.1:93444-109806 GCA_010110895.2 Picea sitchensis
CATTTTGATTACATTCAATATCAACACGTTTCTAGATGTCTAAATACATTAACAGATTCTCTAGCTAATTATGTGTTAGACAAACATTTGAGAAATTTATAAAATCCAATCACACTTTGTATATACAAATAAGTAAGCCGGTAGAAGCCTCATATATATATAACGATAAAAAAAATTACAAAAATTGTTGTTGTCCAAAGACCAAAATATCATAAATGTGAAGCACATGGCTTCATATACAATTATAGCATCAAGGATGTTGCTCACGATAACATGAGATTGTCCATGCTACTCTACGGAGCAGTCAACCAAAGGAAGTAGATCCGCCCATTATGTGGTGTTGATAATGCCTCAAGATATCATCAATAGAGGCATCCAAGAAATCCATTGCCAGCCCCTCCAATTTTTGTTCTATAGCCTTGTAGTCAGCAGCGATTAATCCTGATACCTTGACTCTCTACCCTTGCCTCTAAATGGGAGATGAACCTGGAGCTCGATGAGGTCCCACGTCTGCATCATCAAAGATATTTTTGATTAGTCATCGGATAAAAGACATAAAAACATTTCATATTTAAAAATCACAAAAACATTATAAAAACAAAATATACTTCTTACCTATGTTCGCCCATTGAGAACCTTCAAGAAGAGCCAAGTATGGATCACCTCGGAGGTCTAAGCCGACATATGCGTAAGCATATACCATAAGCATATGGGGCCTCAACCAATCAAAGAAATAGTCAGTATACTTGACGATAGGACCAGTCACATGTCGTGCCATGAGGTTGACCCACCTCTTCATTCTTGGATCCTATGGGGCATGTATGCCCCACTCTACCTGTAGGCGGAGGTTTGGAACCCTCTCCAAGAAGAAGGACACCAAAATTGACCCATATACGAACTGTTTTAGGTCACCTCTTCTACACTTGGTCAACTATTTTTTCATGCTTCTGAGAACCCCGTCACTCCGTTTGAAAACTCGGGGCTCCATACATTCCAGCGCGTACTGGAAATCCCTCTGAAGATCCATATGGGCAGTTTCACTCCCTACCATGAGCACAATGGTGTAAAGGATAGTCCGTAAAGGTAAGTCACGGACATCTCTTATAGCGAATTTTCCGCTATGCTTTTGACTACCGGGCACGCAATGTGCACTGATATAGTGGCTTACAGGTTCACCACCTCCTCTTCTACCTATCAGTGTAACTCGATCCCCATGACGAGATAACTCGGTCAAGAAGTATATATCCTTGATATCTATCTCAAGAATGTGAGTTGCCATATGGAATACCTGATGGTCCACATCCCACATGTGAACTAAGTATTTGAGCAACCTCAACTAGGCCCTCATGCCCTGGATCTTGAAGAATTTTACCATTCCACACTGCCTGAGGGAATTTACCATTCCCGAGTCATTCCCGACAAAGTAATCTTTATCCTGATGCTCTCTCTCCTCCTATTTTAACATCCTTACTATAGAAAACCTGAAATGGAACATAAAAGAGGGATTAACACCTTCATCTCTCTCCTAGAAAAAATTTATTGGCTGAAACATCTTAAAACATTTTTTGTTTTGTGCACGTCGTAGGCTAGCTCACCTGTACAGTGCGGAGTCGTCGCATTGTAGCTTAAATGTCGCCTGCGATGACCTTTGGGAGCAATTACCCTTGAAAATTCAACCTAAAAATCCATTTCTAACCAATGAAAAGAAAAAATGAATCCATGAAAAGTTGAAGGATATGAACATTACCTGTTCAGCGGAGACCGTTCGTCAAATGATCAATTGTGCCTCCCGTAATCCGCAATGGAATTTTGAGGTAAAATGGGGGGTTTTGAAACGAGGTTTGGATGGAGTAACAATGAAATGGTAAAAAATAATTTTTTACCCATTCTTATTACTTTTTACTTTTTCATTGTTATTTTTTATATTATTTTATATTTCCACCTAAACCATAATGTTTTAACGACATTGCAAGTGTTTGATTTTTCCCAGATGAAAAATCTAGGAGTGGAATATTGAACAAGGATACGCTTTTTGGTTTGCTTTTATACATTTGTCACATGTACAGATCCTTTTAGAGTTTTTCAAGAAAAACTTTGAGCTTAGGTTTTGTTCTTTCTCATGCTCGTAAATCAATGAGAATTTAACCGAGTATACTTTTGTCGTATTTTCGTCCTCGTAATGGTAACATGAAAAATGAAACCCATGGAGTATCCTTTAAGCTCTTTTCACGCTCCATAAAAATGAAAATATTGTCGAGCGACCTTGTTCTTTTCACGCATGTAAAAGTATTTGAAGAAAACATTCAATGAGCGGTAGGTTATCACTTTTTCGGTCTCATCGAATTAACTTACGAAAAAGGAACTTGTGGAGTCCTCTTTAACTGTTTTTCAGACTCTTTAAACATGAAAAACCCTGGAGTTTTCTCTCTTTGGACTCATTAAACAAACATTGAAAGACCCATATGGGACCGAACCAATCCTTCTTAGGGTTCGTTAAATGTACTCCGAAGGATGAGATTACATCAAAAATCATATGGTATCGTCCTCAAGCTTGCGTAAAAATAAAGACGTACTTGTCAGAAATGGTGGGGGGGAATTTGGGAAAGAAATGTGTCTCTACATATGTGTTAGTGGTAGTAATAGTCGCTCTTGAACATGACACCCCCCTTCATCATTGAATCCAGGTTGGGAAATCCATTTGTCTCTCATTTGACCATCTTCCTATCCATATGTTGGGTCCTCCTTGAGTCAATGTTGCCAAGACCATTTTCATGTCATTCATATGTTCAAGAGAAGTCTAACCTTAATAAACCTCCTATTGAGTTAGCCATCTGTATTTATAAATTTTCTACCATATCGGCCTTCCCTGTGTCAATTTCGAATCACTTCATACTATGATCTACCTCAAATTTGTTAACTATTTCGTGTCATTGATGGGGGATACATCAAGGCCCTCCTATGACGAGTCTTTTCCTGTTGGATTCAGCTCATTATCCAGGAACAAGACTTAGATAATGAGATGAAGTCGGCAGCTCATTATCATTACCTTGATTTCTGCCTTCTAAGTTAAGTTTTCTTTCCTTGTTGTTTCCAATTGAGTCTTTTACTGTTGTTGTTTTAATTTATGCATTATTACTACTGTTGTGATTTTTGTCTTGATCATATTTTAGTGTTTGGTCAATATAGAATGTTGGATCAATTCTACCACAGTGACACTCTTGCAAATCATTGTTAGTAAATAACAATCAAGCTTACATAATTGTTATGATGTCTCCTCTAAAGGTCCCTTGAAATTGTTACATATTTCCATTGCTATCTTACAAGGAATTGGTTATTTCCTGCTTCTTCTTGCCTTTTCTTCATCCATTGAGATCTTAAGAGCAAGTCTATGATTTTTCCTCCTTGAAGGTTAAGAGAATATTCTAGTTGAATGATTATGCATACAGTGGTAAAACCCCTCATACTTAACACTTTTCATCAATTATTCCCAAATTCCTGGTCATCTTTCCATTAAATCTGCTCACTTCCCCTTGTTTCATAATTATTATGGTTATGTCTTCTAAAAATTATTGTTCTTGGTCTATGAAACCATGAGTTCTGAGTTCTAAATCTGTTGGAAACAAATTTTCCTGTGGAGTCGCCAGTTTGTTGACGATTAAAATTGTCAATGAAGTTTTTCCCACAAAGTGTTGCTAAAGCCTATTATTATAAAAATTAATAATACTAGTAGGTGGGACCCCCTTGAACTATTGGATATCGGATCTGTTCATTTTTTATGTTGTGATGATTTGCGACACGACTTACATGGTTGATGGAATCTTGTTGTTATTGGTTATGATTTGACCTTATGAAATGTTCATTCCTTATGTTACTACAACCTATGATATTCATTAATGTCATTGTTGTATGTTCTTATCGCACTTGAACAACAAATATGTTAGTGAAATTACATGAAGGGCAGTTTTGAGAGAGGAAAAATACTATAACAAATGAAAAGAAAAGGGACCTACTTCTGCAATACTACATGCAAACAATTGGAAGTAAATGAGAAACAATTGCAAAGGGGGAGAATTTAAATCTATCCTAAACTATACTACATGCATGAGAAGACTTAACAATTATTGTTAAACCCTAGCTAGCAAGTAAATGGATATGAAATTTTGATTGGGTTATATGGTTAGTACGCATATGGTATGAAATGTTGATAGCGCATTTGGCAAGGTAATAGTTTTATTGGTTATGTGAATGGTTGAATTATATGGGACTTGAATTATGTTATGGCATAAGTCGCGCTTTTGGCTTTTAATGTGGTGATGATTTCGATATATGGTTTGATTAATGGTTAATGAAGAATGTGTTAGCATGTACTGATGAATTGATGTATTGTGGGTGGAGGCGGCGTGCATTTACTACACGTCATCTTTACTCCTCCTATTATCCACCACCCTAGTCGGGCTATTGTTCAATCTTGTTGTTGTGGTTATGCTCTGAATTTTTAGCAGGGAGGAACCGCTCGACCAGCTCTCGTTTTAAGGAATTCGATTACAGGTATGTCTTTTTTGGCCATTCGTGACTCTACTCTGGTTATGAAATGATTATTGGCTCAGGTGTATTGGTTCATGTTTTCCTAAGTGTTGCAACTGTGTGAAATTTGGGTTCTTGGTATGAAGAGTGGATGGTTCTTCCTGTAATAATTTTGAGTTCGTAGAGGTTATTGGTCTTCCTAGGTGATATCTCTCTATTATCATTGCTGGTTTAGTTTGAGGGTTTTTGTTTAGTATTGGGTGGATATCTATCTTCATGCACTGTCACTAAATCCAGTCTTTGGCTTCATGGGTTTAATGGTCGAAGGTTTTCTGCGTCAATGTGTTTTGCTCACTTTCGCATTGGTTGTTTTCACCACTAAGGGTAACAAAATGGATTCTCTTGTTTTTACTCGGCCCTATATTCACCTCTGTGTTGTGGTTGTTTGATCGAAGAGAATGAGGGTTATACCATGCATGTGTTAACTAACCTTTTCCATGCCAAACTAAAACCCTACCTTTCGGTTATGGCCCCCTGTCATGGATTTGTACTCGTCAACGAATGAGTAGTGGTTCTTCCCATATGCATCGTGGCCTCATATTTTTCACCAATACAAAGAGTGGCTCTGCTCTCGTTGTGTTGGCTATGGAACAAACCTGAGCCCTGCAGTCTGAATATTGATAGAGAAGACCAGCCTAGCCTGTTGGTCTTACGACTTGGTTATGGGTGGTTGGTGGTATAATTGTCGAATAGTTTGAGCACGGGCTTGACCATTTGGTTGTGTGAAAGTCGGGTTGGTTATAGTCATTCACTCTGTTATAACAGTGGAAAACCCTACATTTCCAATTACATTTTCAAAGTACATAGTTACTCTCCTTATAATAATAACTCGGTATTGTTAATGGAGAAGGCCTCTACCCCGATTCGAATTGATGCGTGGGTATGCGTAATTGCCACATCTTGTTAGGTTGATTGATTGTTTTTTAAGATAGTGGTGATTTGTTTGGTTGATACACAGTCATTGGTATTTGCACTAATGATTATTTGGATGATTAACTTCCATTGGTTACAACTCACGCATGTTGTGTTGTGTGGATGGTGTTTTGCAAAATGAAATAATAGTCATAGTAACTTTGGTTTTCTTTGGGTCCGAATGATTATTGAACTGGATGACTGTAGAAACATATCCACTGCATCCTTATGTTTGTTCAATTGTATAAGCCTGATTTTTCACAGCATGGTCGATTACGGTGTGACTAAATCGAAGCAATATTATATTAATTCGATGGCTCAGCCCAATGGGTTGAGTTATTGTCGTGATTATGTGTTTGTTTTGTTAAGTGGAAATGTTGCATCATGGGGTTTTGTTAGTTGCACACTGTGTATAACATAGATGGCTTGAGTTCTCATAGTCAGAGATACGCACAGAGTTTGTGAGCACGTTTTTTTGCATCTCAATCATTTGTTGAGACATGCTTGTTGTTGATACCTCATCGTGTTGGATGGATGGCCCAGATTTTAAGTCACGTTCAATTGGTTTTTTTACAGTGGAAGAACTACATTGCCTGGGCGAATTACCCTATGTGTAGCTTTTGTCTAAATGGTGGTTGTTAGTTGTATGATTAATTGTCAATTCAAGCGTGGCAATTTGGTCTTGATTATTTTGGATTACTACCTATATATGTTTAACGAATATCATTGCATTTAAATGATAGGCCCGATTGCAGTGATAGTGAATTCATTGTTAATTTGAAAACATGACTTTTTAGTATTACTGTGGATTGAATAAATGCATGGGCAGTGGTTGATTTTGATAGTTTACAGATTGGAAATGGGTATTGTTCGTAAATTTTTATAAAATGAAAAGTATGTGAATGAAGGGAACATAACCTCTTACAAATTGTGTATAATACATATTGTCTTGCGGTAGCACTGTGTTGGATATTTGATTATGAACAGTAAACTAGTTAAATTTCACAGGACTTGTTGATGGTTGATGCATCTCTTTTCGCAACATGTTTTATGGATGACTTAATTAATTTCATGAACAGTAATTGTCTTTCTTCCCTTCCATGATTTCATTTTCCACTAACTACAAATCCCATCACCTTCCCATTTCATTTTTTTCACTCCCTGTTCTAAGATTAATTATAGTCAAGAGAATTTCGGTGTTAAGGCAGTTGGAAGTGGTAGTGTCTTGTGTCGATTGCAGTGGTGTTTTATCAGTTTGAATTTTAGTTGATTGTTGTTGTCATTGAGAAGTGACCATGTATTTCCCCCCTCATTATATCATATTTTCTCTTAATACAACCCCCTCACATATCCCAGAACCCGTTTTCACTCCCTACTCATTGATTAACAGTAAAACAATTTGTATGGATTGGATTGCATGAGTTTGATACATTTTTGAGCCAAATCTATTTCATATTTATAAGAGTTGTCATGTATGGTTATTTAAAATACAATTTGCTAATCGATCATGCATTCAGGATGAGTTTTTTCAGTCGATGTAGCCATGGCCGAGGAAATAAAGGTAGAGGTAATTGGAACCGAGGCCCAAGAAGGCCCAGGTTCTCCATACATTTTGATGTTGATTCACAAGAGCTTGGCAAATTGTTTCATGTTCGATTATTCAATTGGATTGGGCAGGGAATAGTCCAACCTAGGCATAAAAGGCCTCCTTTCCAAGCCCCGCAAGCACCCTGTACATTCTCATGTCTCATTACAACCCAAGGTCCCTGAAAAATCATGGATAGCAGGAGATTGTCCACCGAGGAGTCTCCCAACATCGTGGCTGGCCCAAATTGTCTTTGCCTGCTCCTTCGATGGTTAACCCCATTGCCCAAGTTTCCCCTGACCACTCGCCAGTGAAATCCTCCCATGCTAGAAAGAGATTGAAAACTGAGGCCCACCATGACCTTGATAAAGGAAAATCCACTTCTTCCCCCTCCTTGCCCTCCAATGGCTCTGACAAATCTGTGTCTTCCCGGATGCATTTGAGGGATGATTTTTCCCACGTGATCAGCGAGATTAGGCCTAAAGGCTCTACACAGCCAAAGGAAAATTCAGGAAAATCAAGAGGTGACAGCGACAATCAAGGAAGGGTTGCATCACAAATTGGGAAATATGGCTTTTCAGTTTTTATTATATCTATTGTTTTATGACAGTTGACTTCAGGGATCTTTGGACAACATGTTTATTTTGGGTATATGAGTATTATTTTTGAAATAATTTCAAATTTAATGATTTTAAATTACCAAAAGGGAATATGTTGATGGGAGACATGAGGGGTGTTTTTTTTTTTAACTAATGGTTATGTTATGATGTTATGATTGTTATGAACTAAAGGGAGTCACAAGGGGTCCCACCTACTAGTTATTATTTATTTATGACCGTTATTATAATTATTACTCTTCCCCCTAACTGAAGTTAGTTGAGTCTTTTAATTAAATTAACTAATGAATTGGGTCAACTTCTTCAACCAATTCTAATTTGTTAAAAGTAAAAGGAAAGGGAGGAACAAGAGGAGGATAGAAGCAGAAGCATACTAAGGTTTTCTCTTTGAGTTTATGTTGAGATAGTTCAGTTTTCATTCATTCATATATTCATCACAAGCCTAATTATGTTTTATGATAGGAGGGTCTTATTGTAGACAACAATATTCAGAGCTAAATCAAATCATTCAGACACTTGTTTTTCAGAGGTGTTGATCTATCTTTGATAGTCTGTGTAGACTTGTCTGTTTGTGAATTAGTTTTCATGAATGATAAAGTCTATTGTGAAGAGTCAAGTGGACAACAATATGTGGAAAGTTGATCCATATTTTAGATTTCAATTTTGGTTTTCTGTCAGAGGTCCTTTTGTATGTTCCATCGGGGATGTCTAAGTTTGACTTTGGTCCAAGATTTTTGTATGAGATTTTGTAAAGAAAATGACTCTTTGGTGAATTGGAATGAAATAAAGGATTGTTTTATGTCTCATCTGCCTTGATTATCATCTTGGTGTCTTTACTTTTGTTCTTACATTTATTTCAGCAACTATTATATTCAGAAAATTACATAAAAAGTGAATTTACAGCAAGCTTTTTGTTGATAAAAGACTAGACTAAGAACCCGTAATTAATACTTGTGAGTTAGGATATTATTTTTGTTGGCTATAAACATAGGGTGATATTCCTGTCTACTTTTCTTTAGCCAAGTAAAGTCTGAAAATTCTTGAGTAAGATCATTTCATATATTTTCCTCAACACCTCTCTCTTATGGAATCATAGCCCACCAATGTTTTCATCCCTCTCGTATCGCATCCATCGATTCTACTTTTATTAATCATTTCAATGTAACATTTACATTTTTTTCCGTCGGCCATATTAATCAATATGGGCTCTTTTCCCCAAACATACCATCTCACCAGCCTAAATCACATTTATACAATTACATTATAATTTGCAGGAATTAAAATTGGGGATGTTACATTTCCCTCCCCCTTATTTTTTCACTATCCTCGGTGCATAACACCATAAAGTGTACATACAATTACAATACTAGGCTCTCCTACCTTTAATCAACATATAGGTTCTTCAACCTAATATCACACAAACATTCCAGCCTAAATATAAGTACATATGAAATTTGGCCCTAAAATCCATATATACATAGGCCCTCTAGCCCGAAAACATAAATACATAAGAGATTTGGACCAATACATAAATAAATAGGCACTCCAGCCCAAAAAATATACATAACCCACTAGCATTCTCCTACAATTATCTGGATTTCCACCAGCTCTATTTCATGCACCTTCCTATCCAAAGGAATGTACTTCTTCACTATTCTCATTCCATTGGGATGTATCATTGCTAATTTTCCCCTTTAATTCTCTCATTTCATCAGGTTGCACCATTTTAATAGGATCTCTAGCACAGGTGACCAGGAATATCACTAGTGGGATCTCAAGGGACTCGTTGCTAAGAAAAAATACCAGGAAAAACAAAAACAACAACAATCTTGTTTCTCCATTGCAACTCACACGCAGGAGTTCACTCTTCAATATTCACAACCTAGTTCTTCGACAATGAAAATCCCACATGGAATTTCATTGTTCAGGCCTAACAGCCTAGTTATTCTATAAGCCTAACAACTTGCTTCTTCAATATTCAACGGCTCTAAACAGCTGCTAACATGTCCATTGGACTTTAATCTTCTCATATCTTCTCTTCTAGAGTTTTTCTTCCTTTCTATACTCACCCTTCCATCTTAAGAATCCCTTTCATTGTTATACAGTTCCTTAGGCAATCCATAATTTTCCAAGGGGAGCACCCACTTACTGCTATACTTTCACTATCAATGGGTAACATGTGGAAGTCATCTCATATRCATCATATRCATATAGCGAGCACGAGACATCATCATACAATTTTCAGTTATAAATTTTCAAATCTGTTTTATACAGGAAAACAGAATTTCCCAAGCATGATTTTACATTATGTTTATCTATTGCAGTTGTAGATATCGGTCTTCCTTATGAGCTTACATCCCTGCCATATACAATACCATTCTCCCTGAAATTTTCTCAATTTCCATGCAGCCAAACAAATTGTTAGCATATCATAACAATGTTCAATTATTAATTTCTCAAATATGTTTTATACAGGAAAATAAAATTTCCAGGCATAATATTTTTGCTCATTATGTTTGGCTCTTGCATTTGTAGGCATTGGTCTTCTTCATGTATTACACCATTTCCATATCCAAGACTATTTTTCCTGCATTTTCTCAACTTTAATGCATCCAAACAAATTGTTAGCATTCATGCACATTTACAACAGCTCATGAAGTGATCTCAGAATTGTATCTTACCAACAATTCAATCATTTCCAACCATTATTCATATTAATACAGAATTCAATTATCAATGATATTAATTGGAATGAAACGTTCATTCATTGTACATGCATTATTAGCACACCAATATTTTCACAATGCAATCAACTTTACCAATAAATAAAACTAATGTGTCAATAATCATGGCCACATATACACAATGCATCCTTGCATTGACTCTGGAATACCATATGTCCATGTCATGTATTCCACCATGTGATTTGGAACTAATATCCCACACCTCAACACATCATCCAAAATCTCCCCCAATCACTTCCTTCATTATTTGGATACCTTCCTCTTCGACCCATACACAACACTAGAAATATAACTCCCTTATTTCACTCTCATGTCGACAAAGAGGTTGCAATACAAACATCAGTTATACAAAGGAAGACCATTATTCACTTGTATGGTGCTATAGCCCTTCCATTTCCAACCATCCCATGGCCTCACATATGGCCATCTCTAATGGCATTCATTGCTAAAGTAGGAGTATGTCTCCTAACTTGACCTAGTTATGATCTCATAACCAATATAACATAATATGAAATTAAATTTTACATAAATTTATTCAATCATCAATAATAATTGTATTCAAGGCCCCCTGCCTTTACACACCATTTCCAATATTAACATTTGATTGAGGGAACTATTACCTCAATTTGCTTCATCATTTACACATCACAAGCAACTGAATGTATATCGGCATGGTTTTTATCAATTTACTTGATTCTACCTTACCAGCTAATAATGTTATGGAAGTTTTTAGGCTCCATTTATTAACCTCTTTATTAACATATTATCATCCTCATTTTTCTTCATACTGATGGTTTTCATATGCAGMAGTMTCATCAACATATTCATCCATGCTATAAAAAAAAWTCCTAGATACACAATCCATCATTAGTGRCATTCAAATATCATATTTTCATTATTTCATAGATATACCATATATATACATATATACCAACAAACTTCTCTTAGTCTACAATCATGCCATATACATGTCCAAGCATGTACACATGCACAAATTCACATCAATATGCATCAATCATTCAATCTCATCATGCCTACTCCATGCACATGCATTCTATATTTATTATATGCATCATGCACCCATTTCATTATGCACTTCAATGCATATTTATTTCACCTTTATTTATTTATTTTTGTTGTTGTAGATGGTTGTCCTTGAATTCTTATAGATCCTTACTTCTTTATTTTCTACCATTCTGGTCATCAGTGCACCAATGATTCCTCTTTATAAGTATCCTCCATCCAATTCAAACTTAACTATTAAGCATTTCTATCCAATATGCCTTATTGGAAACTTCTCCCACTCAGGAAAACATGCCCCAACTTTACCCTGCTGGAATTCTTCTTGCATCTTGGAATGATGTAATTTTCTATCATTCCACCTTCTAACATTGCAATATTTCCTTACTTGCTTAACCCTTCCATATTCAAAGCGCTCTCTTCACTTCATTGATTGATTCACTATTAATTCATACTTGGCCACTCAATACCACTATGCTCCAATTGGAATGTTACATTCCTCCATTTGCACCTGTACTCTGCTTCCACTACACACTTTGATAACAGAGGAAGCTTTCTTTATCTAAATACTTTTAGACATAGGTAGCTAATTCATAGCTTAACAATTCCATTTTCTTACAAAAATGTTTTCCACCTTCACCACATCTCTACCTTCAGGGCTATGGAGTCCCCCTTAACTCTTGGTGCATGCAAATGTCATTCTTCACCTAATAGCTTCATGTTTTATGTGATCATTCTATTGGTTTTTCCTCGAAATCCATTTGGACTCTATAGAAACTGAATATTAATTTAACTATGATGTTATGAGTCATTTTTCAACCTTTCAGTTCCTTATCTATGGCCCTGCACTTCCCTTTGTAGCTCTTTGATTCCTCAAAAAAATGTACAAGCTTGACCTTCTTCCTTGTACAATTGAGATAGTTTATTTTAGGTTCCATCTCTTTTGCATACCATGTCAAGCATAGAACCATTTTCTTTCTCATGTGTCTTCTTAGTAATTTCCTTTCTGAAGACCACTTCCATATTTGTGTTCTTCTTGACTTGTCATCCCATTCTACCTTTGAAATACAATCAATACCCTTGAAATATACTCAGTATTCTCTATATGCATCAACAATTCCCTTTCATTGTTGTCATAGTTATTTGAGTGTTGGAATATACTCCAACTATCTTGGAATCCAATTATGATACCTTTTTCCACTTATCTCAACTATTCATGGACCTTGTCCAACTCTGGAATCCAATTAATTTTTATGGATTACCTCTCATTGGAGTCTAATTTCTTCCATCTAGAAAAAATATGCACATAATGGAATTTTCACTCACTCAACACCTTGTTTTCACTATGCACTCTAACAAAGTGGATGTACTTCCATAATTATTCATAGAATAATTCCTGTAGAAAATGCACCTTTTACCTTCATATATGCATCATGGCCCTCTTTATTAGAAAACTATTTTATTGGATTCCCAAACCCTCATGGTTGCACCTATATTCATATCTTAACATTGTTCATTCCTAGCCTTTGATCATCTTCTGAATAAGCATTGACATAACGCTCTCCCCTCAAGTGTCTCTTCTCATCCTTAATTCAGGGTTCAAACCTTTTTATCTTATTTTTAAACCGCTCTTCATGTTACCATGATTTTCACCTCTATGTGTCATGAATTATATATGGTCTTTATTACTCATCATCCACATTTGATATTCACATATTTAATCTAGCATTCTTTTCCCACCTCAAAATTTCATTAGAGGGATTCCATATTGCTCACTACACCAAGATATTGATTAATTGGGTTGGTTGTCATTGATGTCAACCCTTGAAGTGTTGAAATACATATTAGTTCAGCATACACTTAGAATAAATTAGATTTTAGCCTCCTATAAATATCTAACAGCCATACCATTGTTCTTTATGATCTGAAATACTATTAACCAAGTTATGAAATAAAATAACAGTGGAATACAAATATGAATAGCAGACAGTAACCCACATTTGGCACAAAAATATGTGCATAAATACTTGGAGAAAAATTCAAAAAAATGGACAGTTTTGAGGATAAAGAATGTTTATTCAACTTAAGGTAAAATCAGAACTATTACATCAGCAAGATGCATCAGCATAAGAACACAGTCATTCTCTTCTTCCAGCAAGTTACAGCACTATGAAAATAGTCCTAGACTATGTCTAAGGTAGACAACCATGGCTATACGACCCAGGACAGCCAATAATGTTCCACTAATAGTCAACATCTGCATAGAAATTCATGCCAAAAGGAAACTGTATGGAACTGAAAGAAAAACTCAACAAAAATGCATAGAAATCTGTGCCAACATGTTGTAAACTTACAGCGTCGATTTATGTGCCCTCCCTTTGTTGTATGGCCGACTTACACAGCTATACAACATCCTCTCTTTTTTTTGTACGAGTTGTATTAATGGTTGCAATTCTCCTTGGGATGCATGCCAATCCCACTCCTTGGGATGCGTGCCAAACCCTCCATGATGTAGCTCTTCCTCAATCCAACACTCTTCCTTGGGATTCGTGCCCCTTCACCTTCCCTCTAGATCTCCTCAAAAGTGCACCCTCCTTATCCTAATGAGTTGCCTTTAAACAATTTTGAAATGTAACTCTCCTAACCCTTGATCTCCCATGAGTGACTCTTCACTTTCCCTTAAGATCAACGGTCACAACTTAATCATTCGTTGAGGTCACTTAAGTCATTAAAGTGACTCAAAACATCATAAAGTCACTTTTACATTAAAAATAATTAAAAGACCCAACTTTATAAAATCACTTTATAATTATAAAGTCACCTTATAATTATAAAGTCACTAGAAGAAAATTTGCTTGGTCACTTCCGCACGCTGAGCGTTGCCAATGCAGAAGTACCTCCAAGCTACCAAATCTCAAAAATCCCTCTTAGTGAGAGAGGTACTTCTGGTATCACCACCAGATCTCTCTCCATATCATCAGCTTCCATAGTTACTCCCTCTGTACTAGAAATCTTTGCTCCCTCTGAACAGGAAGCCACTACTCCCACTGCATTGGAAGCCTCTGTTGCTACCTCAGGTGTACCATAAACTGAATACATGCTCCTAGGAGACTGCACACTCTCCTGAGCATCCATCTATGTCGAATCATGCATGTTGAGTCCTTTGAGATTCCTGGAAGAATACTAAGTCCCATGGATCAACTCTCTCTCCTGTGCTACCTGCCAACTCTCTGACACTGAATCTGAGTCCAGAAATCCAATGAACCCCAACACAGGTCTACCCAACAACCTGTAAAATCCCTCATACTTGACACCAAGCATCATTTTTGTGTCAGTAGTTTCTCCTACAGGATATAAAAACACATGTCCGTCGTATAAAACAACTCCAAATCCACTCTCATCCAAAGCTGACAATGAGAGAAAATTAACTGTCAACTATGGAATATATAGCACCTCGCCAAACTCCAAAATACCTCCTAACTCTAGTTGGAATCTCACCCTTCCAACCCCCTTTACTACAAGTTGTGGGTCAGCTCTATTATCACATGAACTTGTCAGAGTCCTGTGGGTTTGTGGTTTCTACCTAAGTATATGCGCGTGCCCTGTCTTTCTCTCTTTCACGGGCCATGTGTTTAAATTTTCCCCTTCAACCGACAAAGTCATTTGTTTGTTTACCCCTTTGTTTGGGCACTCCTCTCCTTTACCTCTGTCACCTATCCTTCTGTTTTACGGAACTCTTAGCCAATCGTCCAAGTCTTTTTTTACGCAGGTCATAGCCATGCATACAAAGTGCAACACTTAGAACAGTCTAATATAGACTCAAAATCAAGCAAGCGAGCAAGTTCAGTTCTCAGTGGAGGAGATTCCATTTGAGGTTCATATTTACGGTCCTCGAGCAATCGGGATCATAAAGTTGTGCGAGTTTTAACGTCATACAGAGGTCCAAACACCTGAAATCATCTGGACCATTCAATTGAGAAGAGCACGTGGCACAGGATTAGCGATTTCGTGGTTTCGTGAGTCGGGAAAGTCCAAGGGCAGAGTCGTAAGGACTCATGAAGTGAAAATACCCCAAATCATCTGGATTGTTCAATTTAGAAGGGAACATGGTACAGGATCAGCGATTTCACAGTTTTGTGAGTCAGGAAAGTCCAGGGGCAGAGTCGTAAGGACTCACGAAGTGCAAACTCACGAAATGATCTGAGTCGTTGGATCAAGGAAAGTCATGGACCTTTGATCTAACTCTGGTGAATTCGGAGATTCAGGAATTGGGAGAAGGGAGGTGAGTAGCCTTTCAACTTCCCGAGATGTGAAATCCTGATACGATGAATATTAGATATGGACCGTGGATCTTATAGGGACAGGTGGCAGCCGATCTAATGGTTTGCAGAAGTGAATTTTGGGAGTTTTGGGAGCAATCGTGGTCGTTGGATGCATAGCAGATCCGACCGTCGATCTGAAGAAGGGAAATTTTGCAATATTGGGTATCGGGAGAGTGTAGTCATGCGATGTGAAAACCCCTGAAATGCGAAATCACGATGTGCCCAAGCGTTAGGCCCATGGTCATAGCCTGAGGTCATATGGAAAATGGTTCGAGGATGAAAGTTTGGTTCCCATAATGTAGAGCCGGCCAAGGTGGAGTTCCGAGGAAGAAATCACAATTGTCGGATGCAAAGAAGATCCAATCATCCATCCAAGTCAGTTGATTTCACAATATCGGGTATCGGGAGTTTGAATTCAAGTGATGTGAAGGCCCCCCAAAACGTGAAATCGCGATGTGCCCAAGAGTAGGGCCCATGGTCATATCCCAAGGTCACATGCAAGACAAGTTAGATCAAGAAGAAGCTGGCACTAGGAGCTTTGGGAGCACAAAGGAAAGAGAGTGAATTTCATGAGACCT
>SNQJ01S0032947.1:29106-57187 GCA_010110895.2 Picea sitchensis
AGAGAGAGAGATATGAGGAAATATAAGGTAGGATAGAAAGTGAGATAATGTCTGGGAGTGATGGGAAGAGAAGGAGAGGGAGAGATGGGAGAGAGAGGGAGGGAAAGGGGGTAGAGAGAGAGGGGGGAGTGAGGGAGGGAGAGAGAAAGGGGGGAGAGAGAGAGAGAGAGGGAGGAATGTGGAGACAAGATGAAGAGAGTGAGTGGGGTAGAGAGATATCAGGGGGGTATATGTGTTACACATCATAATTACTCAATTTGATTATGACCCATTGTCGTCATCACAAGTGTCATAAATGTCACAGTGTCGAAATTGTAGAAAGTGTTGAAAACATCATACTTTCATCTTTCCTATATCATGTCTCTAACAACATCATAAGGACACTTAAGACTAGTTTAAGAAGGATAAATCATCTGATGAGGAGTACAAATCATTTAACATGAAGAAAAATACTTAAAAATCAATTTTGAAGGCCAACGCTCCCCTACCCACTGTCATGGAGTGCCAACACTCCCTATCCCTATTTGGGGGACCGTTGAAACACTCAGGACACCATTTTGGGGTAGCGTTGGGTTTTTTTAAAGGAATTTTGGGTAGTTCTCCCATACCCACTATCATGGAGTGCCAATGCTCCCTAACATTCTTTGGGGGATCACCTCAACACTCTGTGTCCCCTTATGAGGGAGTGCGAGTTTCTTCGAGGGAATCTTTGACCGTTGACGAAAATCAGGGAAAAATCCCCCTCATATCTAGAGTTGGTTGGATTCGGATTTGAGGTCAAGGCTACATATTAGGGAAGATCCACAACTGATGGAGAAGGATCCTCAACCTATCCCAAGAATATGTAAGGTGGTTGGGCCTCTCCAAGATTATATAAGGAGGCCTTCTCATGGTGAAATGACATGGCGGATTAGAGGCATCAAACTTATGATCTCATAATTGAGAATTACCAGTAAAGCATATTCATTTTGATGGTGGATTATTTGAGCAAGGGCCTGGACAAAGAGAGCTTAGTGAAGCTGTTGCATCTACATCTATGGTTGTAAGAAATTTTCCTTGTTTTCATTAATATGTATATGTGCTTGGTCTGTTTCATTCAAGGTTGTGTTTACTATACATGAACTTGTCTCTATAGATAGCTCTAGTTTCAAGCTAATCTTAGTAGAATAGGAAGCTTGTTTTGTCTTCGTTTGATTTACAGGACTTATCGAGGAGCTTGAGGATCAAAGCTCAAATCAAACTATGCAAGGATGAACGTAGTTAAAAAGGTACACCTTTCCTCGTATTCTCTATACATTAGTTTATATAGGTTTAAAAGAATGTCAGTGACCAACGTTAGCACTCTTTTTGTCTTGGTTATAGGGGTCTAGTATCCAAGAGAGAATCCACTTGTCCACAGGGGGATTTATCTATAACAGAAACTGGCGAATCTAATGGGGAAGGACTCCTATTTGTCTTTCCTTGGTTTTTCCTTTCCCATTTTACCACCTTTTAGATCACTTTTACTGGTTTTCATCATCCATTTGCCTTCTCCTACCTTCACTAGCAATTTCACCAATTTTTGTACATTCTGGGTGAGTTTTTCTTCTTTTTTTTTACTATTTTTTGAATTTATGGGTGGCTCAACGGCCCCCCCCAGGCCATACCAGAGAGACATCACTCCCCTACAGTGTTTTAGGGAGCATTGAAACGCTATGTTCCCTTTTGTTAGGGAGCACTAGTCTCTTTTTTGAGAGTTTTTGCCTTCTTCTGCCCAATCTTTTACAACCTGTTTTGTAGAGATATTTACCCAGAGTCTGTGGTTGGTTTGTGAAGTTGATTGGATTGGATTTTGATGGTTTTTTATTCTTATCACTCCCTATTGTATTTATTGTAGCTTGAAACCTTTTTCAGAAATTTGAAATTGCCTTTTCTAGCTACTTTTTTCATGAGACAATTTTGAGTGATTTCTCTTTCTCCCTATCATTTCTTGGATTCTTCTCTGCATTTTATTGTATTACTTGACTTATTGATTGGTTGTATAATCCTTTATGGTTTTATTGATTGTTATAACAAGTTTCTACTTGTTTCTTTCATACCTCACTTTCTTGAGTGCATGCTTTGTTTGTAGCCCTTTTGCTTCGTGTCTTTTGCCTCTACATCAGACTCTTTCTCCTGATTGAAAGTAGTGGAGAATTGAAAGTTTTGTATTTACTTTCTATATACATCATCAGACAAATATCATAGATGAATTCTTGATTTTGGGTATTGAGACTAGTTTTCATTTGAAGTAGTGGAATTGCATGGTTTTTGGCATTTTGGGACATTGTGCATCTGGAATGATGAATGTTTTCTCCTTCTCATAGCATAGATTTCATCGAAATGAAAGGAGTGCATATTCATATATTTTCATAAATTTTGATTCAGTCAAAAAACCATATTGTCCATGCCATTTTCCTTTTGAGAAACAACAACCTTAAAAATAAAGCACTAAACTAAAAATTGATTCAACATTTTTATATTTTCTGGTAGCAAACCTACATCAGATTAGTTGTAGGGATTTGGAATAGGTGTGAAAGATAAATTTACAAAGATGCAAACAAGCATAGAATCTTGTGTTAGGGATCAGTGAAATCCAATTTCTACATTTTGTCCTGAGAAGCCCTTCTCACACAATGGTCAAACCTGAGCGCTCATTAAGACTCGAAGAGTTACTCACCATTCTTTGTTGGTCATGGTGTAGAGATTGTGCATATTATGGGGGTCTCTTAAATGTATAACCACAATGATGAGTGGAATCCTTTCAAGTTGATTTCAGGCCAGATACCCTGCCCTTGCGCGTGGATCAGACTATCCACTCTTTCCCCAAGCATCATGGTTTTAGTTGGTAACCTTAGTGGCCTATCTATTTAGGGTATTTACACAAGGTTATTATGGAGGGGAAAGTATTCACAGTACCTGGAATCGATGTTGGCCAAAATCACTCAGGATCCTTGGAGGGTATACCCATGTTTATGTGTGGGAGCTTGCACCAAGGAGAAATTTCGTTAAGTAGGTCATCAACATAACTTTTCCACCCACTCTATTTCATCCCCTTCTTACTTTGTTCTCGCGACGTTGGATTTCATCACTAACTAGTGTTCTCATTGTGAGAAGGTTTTGTTTGCTTGTTTTATTACTAGATTTTTAGTGTGTGTTGTTTGTTTTCCCTGGCAGAATTTAGGTTGGATCTTTATTTTTTATGGTGTCATTTCTCGGAATGACCAATGAAGGAACCCCTTTTCAATGGAAAACCTTTGTTTTTCCTTCTTACGGAAATGTTGGTCCTCCTTAAATCACTACTTTGAGACTTCTAGGTCTAACAATTGGGTTACCGGTATGGTTTTTTTCCACTCTAGTAATATTGAATGCAGGTGCTTCAGATGTAAGCACACCACCCACAAATGAACCTCGTGTTGATCTTTCTCTTTCTTCACCTATCAAGTGTCCCTCCATTTCTCCTTCTTCACATAGTGAAATATCTAAAGCAAGTAGCCAGGTTGATAAGAAGAAGAAGAAATGGAAAGAGAAGAAGAAGAACCAGAAAAGGACCAAGCCTTCAACCATATCAGATGTTGGATCCAAACAACCAGCTACTATTAATCATACTAGGAGTGTTGATGATGTCGATAAGATTACAATGAAGAATCTGAAACGCAAATTCCCTTGTAGGATTTGTAAGGGTGACCACTTTCTGAGGGATTTCCCTGGTCTCCCCAAGGTATTAGAAATGTGGTCCTCCACATCATCATCCCCTGCTAGACATGATGGTGACACCACATCAACTACTGACGCTAAGGTTGGTAAGAATAGGAAAACTGCCAAATTTCCTTGTATGTTATATGAAGGTGATCATTATTCTCACCTTTGTCCTCGTATGGACGAGGCTTCTTATCTTTTGGAAAAGCTTCAACTTCCAACTGGTTATCAAAATATTTCCCCCAACCCAACATTAGTTGATGGAATGGTCAATCCAGTTCCATCCCTGGTCACTCCAGTTGATCAGGTGGTCAATCTAGTTTCATAGTCGGTTGGACCACTAACCAAAGTAGTTGATCTAGTTCCATCATCAATCAGTCCCACTTTTTATCTGAAAAGTGAAACCTAAGTGACTGATCCAGTCCCATCATTGTTCAGTCCCACCCTTCATCTGAAGAGTTCCAATGTGGTCAATCCCACTCCTCCTCGGAAGAGTTCCAAAGTGGTTGCTCCGGTCCCTTCATTGGTCAGTCTAGTTGATCATGTCGTCAATCTGGTCACGTCCTTAGTTGAACCAGTTGACAAATTCATTGATCTGATCCCATCTTCGGTCGATCCCTCTCTCCCATTAGAGAGGGCAACCCAAGCAATCAATCTATTTCCACCTATCGACCCCATTCTCTCCTTGGAGAATGAAACCCAAGTGGTCAATTTGATGTCATTATCAATCAATCCTACTCTCCCACTAGAGAGTAAACTCGATTCTGCCCACATTTTTCTCGTTCGTACAGAATCTACCATGTTGGGGGGCATTCCTCCTTCTCCTGTGTAACCCCCTCCAAGTAATGAGGCCATCCTTTTTTATTGGGGTGTGCTAACTGGACCTTATCTTCCCTCTCACATTCCCTTCAAGATTACAATACAGGTTTGTGTTTGGGACGTTCCTCATGCGCTGATAGATGAAGGTTCGCCTGTTAGTATTTTGTCCTCTATTTCTTAGCAAGCTTTGGGTTATCCTCAGCTTGTGCTAGTTACCCAGACTATGCTTTATTTTAAGATAAGAACCAACCACCCTTTAGGGATCCTTCCTCAGTTTTCCATAACTTTGGGAGGGAAAATTGTCTTTGTTGATGTCATGGTAGTCCAAGACCCCTTGGATTTCGATTTACTCCTTGGGCAAGATTATGTCTATTCCATGAAAGCTATTGTGTCCACTTTTTTCTGTGTGATATATTTCCCACACAATGGAAGAATCATGACTATTGATCAAATTTCATTTTTTGGCCCTGACTTGACCATCAGTCCAATGACCTCCCTGAATGGTTCTTATATGCAGTCAATATCACCCCTGCCACAAGTCAATTATGTGGCATTGTATCCCATGACTTCAACTTCCGATGACTTAGATCCGATAGTTGACATGGTGATATCTTAGGTAGGCCTATTGGAGCCTGATCTCCTTACCCCTGACGAGACCCCCAACATGTGTTCCTTCTAGATCATTCTTCTTCCATCCAGTGAAATTATCTTGGAAGCCATGACTGAGTTTTGTCGCTTGACATGGTGTTATTCTAGATAATTATCCTCTTGGAAGCCATGATCAAGAAGAGTCCATGAGCATAGTTTCTCTTCTTTGTGGCAAGCTCGTTAAAAAACAAAACAAAATTCATGAGCACAATTTTCCTCTCTATGGCAAGCTCGTTAAAAAATGAAACAAAGGCTATGAGCATAGTTTTCCTCTCTGTAACAAGCTTGTTAAAAAATGAAACATAAATATTGGGATTGAGCATGCCACCTTGAGAATAGTTCTTTTCCTATGTCAAGATCATTAAAAAAATAAATAGTCACCTCTCATACCAATTCGAGTCTTTCGTTAGGTGTCATTTTTTAACCTTCATTTTATCCACTTGTATCCTTTTTCTCCATCTAGTATAGAAATTGGTGACAACCTTAAATTCAGTGAAGGATTTGAATCTTGGGGTGCATGTCTCTAGCCTTTGATTATCTTTTTGGATTTATACCACTATATTTTCAAGCTGGGGGCATAGTACTGACCATTCATGGGTATCCCAACCTTTGGAATTTATGTTGGGAATTTACAAGCATACTTTAATTTTGTTTCAAGATTGTGTAAAAATGAAACCAATACTGAGCTTAGTATTTGTTCTTTCTCGTTCTCGTAAATACATGAGAATGTAACCGATTATAATTTTATCACTTTTTTAGACTCATAAATGTTATACAAAAAGGAACCCCATGGATTCTCCTTTAAGCTCTTTTCAGGCTCTCTAAACATGAAAATATTGCCGAGTGATCTTGCTTCCTTTCCCAATCGTTAAAATTTTTGAAAGGGCATCTTTTGACTGATAATTTATCTCTTTTTCGGCCTCGTGAGACTAAAATTATGAAAAAGGACAACCTGGAGTCATCTTTAAGTTCTTTTCAGACTCTCTAAACATGAAAAATCACTGAGTTTACCTTCTGTGGACTTGTTAAAAAAATCATACATTGAAGGGCCCATACGGGACTGAACCCTTACTTCTTCCAGTTTTTTAAATAAAGGAAGAGGGACTTACCAAAGGTGAGTTATATCGATCATGTGTTATCCTCCTCAATCTTTAAATCAAAAAGAGGTACTCGTCTATCTGGATGGGGGGGAAATTGAAGGAAGCAAGGCAAGCAATTTTTGAAAACATTACAAGTAACTCTTACAATATCCCTTGAACACGACACTTTGTATTTGCATACATTTTAATCTGCTGAACCTCTACAGTGAACCAATCCTCTGAGTTTATTTAATCCTTTGGTTCACCCGATGAAAGTCATAGTATTTATTGCATCATTATGTTTTGGTCCATGTCACGTTTCTGTTGTTGTGCCTCAGTGTTCAAGGGAAGTATCTGCCTGGAGAGTCATCCATAAAAAATATCTTGTTTCAATACCCATGTCATGCCATGTTCATTTGATGTCTTCGGCCTTTGATTATCTTTATGGATTTATGCCACTATCTTTTCAAGATGGGGGCATAGTACTGATCATCGATGGGTATCACAACCTTTGGAATTTATGTTGGGAATTTACAAGCATACTTTAATTTTGTTTCATGCTTGTGTAGAAGTGAAACCAATACCGAGCTTAGTCTTTGTTATTTCTCATTCTCATAAATACATGAGAATGTAACCGAGTATACGTTTATCACTTTTTCAGACTTGTAAAGGTTATATGAAAAAGGAACCCCCTAGAGTCTCCTTCAAGCTCTTTTCAGACTCTCTAAACATGAAAATATTGTCGAGTGATATTTCTTCCTTTCCCAGTCGTTAAAAGGTTTGAAAGGGCATATTTTGAGTCATAATTTATCTATTTGTTTGCCTCACGAGACTAACATTACAAAAAATGACAACCTGGAGTCATCTTTAAGTGCTTTTTAGACTCTCTAAACATGCAAAATCACTGAGTTTACCTTCTCTGGACTCGTTAAAAAAATCATACATTGAAGGGCCCATATGGGACCAAACCCTTACTTCTTCTAGTTTGTTAAATAAAGGAAGAGGGACTTACCAAAGGTGAGTTATATCAAGCATGAGTTATCCTCTTCAAGCTCGTTAAATAAAAAAGAGGTAGTCATCTATCTGAATGGGGGGGAAATTGAAGGAAGCAAGCCAATCAGTTTTTGAAAACATTACAAGTAACTCTTACAGTCTCCCTTGAACACGACACTTTGTATTTTCATACATTTTAATCCACTAAACCTCTACACTGAACAAATCCTCTGAGTTTATTTACTCGTTTGGGTCACCCGACAAAAGTTGCAGTATCCACTGCATCATCGTGGTTTGGTCCATGTCATGTTTCTATTGATGTGCCTCAATGTTCAATTGAGGTATCTGCCTTGAGATTCAGCGATAAAAAATATCTGGTTTCAGTACTTGTGTTAGTCCATGTTCATTTGATATACCAATTTACATCTATGTGTCAGTTTTGTGTTGTTGATGGGGGATACATCAAGGCCCTCCTACGATGAGTCCGTTCCTATCAACTTCAACACATTATCTGGGAACTTGACTTAGAAACCAATTAGTACCTTAGGACCTACATGCTTCAATGGTAGGCCTCCTTGCTTTCGAATGTGGGTTTACATTATTGACCCCTGAACAGGTGATTCCATGAATGTTCGACTTCATATCATCTATTCACATTTGTTGGAATGTAGTAGGGTACCTTGGGAATCATTGACATCAATGGTGATTTCCCTCGCACTTGATAATGGTTTACCTCATTGACCGGTAATCAAGTGGTTTCTTCCATGTTTGACATCAGAACATCTATTCACATGGTTAGACTCATATCACATCAGGATCGGTAAGAAGACCCTAGGTTGAGTAATCACTCTGATATGTACTTTTCCCAAGTTGCGACAAAGTTTCTCTTGAATATTGACACATATGTTGTCACATAGATCCACTTTGTATTGGTCTGTGGCTATGTATTGTCATCTCGTAGATGCACTGTGTATTTTTCATGGCTATGATCAGTTCATGTCATGGAAGTATATATCCACATTGTATCTTTGGTGGATATACTCTTTGTTAATATAATTATGGATCCGCATTGTATTTTATGGTGGCCATACCTTGAAAGTATTTATCACCCAAGCATAGGTATGCATGCCTTGGGTTTGAAACATATCATAATATTTGTTTTCTGTTTGTGTGTAGCTTCTACCAGGTTCTTCGAGTCCATACCCTTTCTCAAAAAATTCTACAAAGTACTTCAGTCATCAGTTTCCATCTTCTAACTTCGCACTTTGGGGGGAAATCTGTTACACATCAAAATTACTCATTTCGATTATGACCCATTGTCATCATCGCAAGTGTCGTAAATGTCACAGTGTCACAAGTGTCACAAGTTTTGCAAACATGATACTATCATCTTTCCTATGTTGTGTCTCTAATGACATCATAAGGACACATAAGACACCTTCAAAGACTGGTTTAAGAAGGATACATCATCTCATGAGGAGTAAAAAGAATTTTCCATGAAGAAAACTACTTAAGAATCAATTTTTAAGGCCAATGCTCCCCTACCCACTGTCAGGGAGTGCCAACGCTTCCTATTCGTCTTTGGTGGAGCATCGCAACACTCACGACAACATTATGGGGGAGTGTTGGGTTTTTTTAAAGGAATTTTGGACAACGCTCCCCTACCCATTGTCAGGGAGTGCTAACACTCCCTAACCTTATTTGGTGGAGCATTGCAGCACTATATGTCCCCTTCTGAGGGAGCACTGGGCTGTTTGGGGGAATCTTTGACTATTGAGGAAAATTAGGGAAAAATTCCCCTCATATCTGGAGTTGGTTGGATTCGGATCTGAGGTCAAGGATACATCTTAGGGAAGATCCAAAACTGATGGAGAAGGATCCTCAACCTATCCAAATAATCTCTAAGGTGGTTGGGCCTCTCGAAGTTTATATAAGGAGGCCTTCTCATGGTGAAATGACATGGCATATTACATGCATCAAACTTATGATCTCATAAGGGATGATTACCAGTAAAGCATATTCATTTCGATGGTGGATTATTTGAGCAAGGGGATGGACAAAAGGATATTGGTGAAGTTGTTGCATCTACATCTATGGTTGTAAGCACTTTTCTTTGTTTTCATTAATATTTATATGTGCCTGGCCTATTTCTTTTTCAAGGTTTTTTTTATTCTACATGAACTTGTCTCTATTAGATAGATCCAGTATCAAGCTAATCTTAGTAGAATAGGAAGCTTATTCTGTATTTGTTTGATTTACATGACTTATCGAGGATCTTGGGGATCAAAGCTCAACTTGGACTGTGAAAGGAAAAACATCGTTAAAAAGGTACACCTTTCTTTCTCTTCTATATACATTAGTTTAGCTAGGTTTAAAAGGATGTTAGTGACCAATGTTACCACCCTTTTTGTCTTGTTTATAGGGGTCTAGTATCCAAGAGAGAATCCACTTTTCCACAGGGGGATTTCTCTGTAACAATATGGGGGAGAGAGAGGGGGTGAAGAGGGACATAAAGAGAGAAGATAAGAGGGGGAGGGTGTGAAGAGGGACATAAAGAGAGAAGATAAGAGGGGAAGAGAGAGGAGATTGAGAGAGAGGGGGGAGAGAGTGAACGAGGGATAGGAGATGGAGAGAGAGGGGGAGAGAGGACTCAAGGGACATGGAGAGTGAGGTCGAGAGAAATAGAGGAATATAGAGGGTGAGGAGGGAAGAGGTCAGTGGGGGGGGGGGGTGGAGAGAGAGATAGAGGGAATTTATTTTTGTTAACGGGAAAACACATGTGTTACTATTTCTAATAACACGTGCACACTTTAGTAACTCATGTTCACTTTAGGAGCATGTGCATTCCTAAAGAGCACGAACGTTATTTGAATTTCAATTTTTTTCAGGTGGGATTGAAAATTTTAGTATACATGTTTTTTGAGCTAGTTTCCTTGGATTTAGGTTCAGGATGATAAACCTAGTGGTTCAGTCTAGAAATACATAAAAAACTCATTTTTTATGAATTTCTCTCCATATCTCTATTTTTTATGTCATTTTTCTATAAGCTGCACAATTCAGTTATTGATGAAACTACAAACACATATATATTTGGCTGTGCAGATTTCAATTATACAATATTTTTTTAAAATCAATAATTTTTACTATTTTTAATCTATTTTTGTCTTGACATATATCAACATCCTAGAGTACATACCTCTCTTATTTCTACCATAACTTTTTTTTGGCTTAACAATTTCTCAAATGATTTATTTGCATCACTAGAGGCGACTGATATCTACAATCTAAAAACAAAATAAATTGGTTTGATCATGTTAAGACCCTCTTAGCCTGCATGAACAAAATACATTGTGATTTCAAAGATATGTTGACTTTGATAACTTTTAAAAAAGATAAAATTAATATTATATATTTCGAAACAAATACACGGAAAAATAAAAATGGGTTTTCTATAGGTATACAAGTTTTTGGAATGAAATTCCATCATTAAGGTACTCAACACCTACACGAACAAAAACATATACCTTACATTTTGTTGGAAAAATAGGATACCACTATTAGAAAAAATCAAAATTGACACTTTTATTCACAATGTCTATGAATCAAAGTTCCATATTTGGAAATATAATTAAATTTCCTATGTTTAATCTTCTTACACCATATTCAAATTCATTGTAAAAGTACCTTGAATTATCCCTCCAAGTTAACATATTATTGTTTTTCTAGGTTTACATTGCCATTAATGTGTCATGAGAGACCATCACTATATTGAACTCACCCTAGAGTGTGATGGAAACATGTGTATTCCTTGGATATGTATTTCCAATGAGCTATCATGGGCCTAAAAAAAATATTGTTTGGAAACGTTATGACCTTGAGAAGTTTATGTACCAACTTACCCCATAGGGGCCCACATGAATTTTGGCGCTTCATCTCCTAGGGTTAGGTTTGGATGTCTGGGGTTTTCTCATTTATTATTTATGTTAAAAAATCCTTTTGAGCCTCATTCTAACCATCATCTTATGAATGAGTGTAGTCATCACATCTCTTTTTAGATATAAGATTCCACCATTCGAGCAAGTTTGTTTCATTATGCATTTTTATAATTTCATCATATTCTCTTTATTAATAGAAGTCAAATTTTACTGTACCTTTGTGTATTTATTTCCTATACATATGTATTTCATTTCATTCCATTTATAAATACATATCAATGGTACTAGAGAATTCCTTTATTTATTTGTTTCTCTGTGCATGTCCCCAACGAGGTTAGTGTACAAGGACATGGGACTCGAAGTGGTTGATCATTTGCAAGACCATCCATGTCAATCACGAACGCCTCCCATGGCGGAAGAAAAGAGATATGATAGAGAAATAAATCCTTTTAAATTATTGCTCGAGAAATCCCTCGCGCGACAAAGAAATGAGATGATGGATAAATTTGCACAGATCCTTCAATGGTTGCCAACAAGCAATGCATCTTCTTCAAGCATCCACACCGCCCCCTTAAAGGTACATGTCATTTTTGATATCCCCTTATTTGAAGGCCATATAGATGCAGATGCTATAGATAAATGGTTGAATTTGCTAGAAGGGTATGTTTTAGTCATGCTGATGTTTGAATCCATTAGGAACAAAACCGCAACCTCACGAGGATGTAAATCCCCCTGCGTTTTTATAGAGGTGGTACTCATATTTACTTTAATATTTTCTTGGGATTCTAGATACTCAGAATATGGGACTTGACAAAAGTCTATCATGGTAATGAAAGAAATATAAATATTGTAAGAAAGATAAACAAAAAATGATTTGTTTTCTTTTTAAATAAATTTCCTTAGTATGGACTAGGAACTGCAAGAATTCACACATTTAAAGAAAATAAGAAAAATTTCCGCACACCCATCATAGTTTAAAATAAATATTTCTTATCACATAAAAATAAAAAGAACATGATTTGCATGCATAAGATCAATTTAACAGAGAGGACACATGGGTAGCTCAAATACATATAATGATAGATCAATCTCAAATACTTTATACTCAAATATCAGAGTTACAAACCACAGTCGAAACTGATCCCGAAATAGCTCTCTTGAAATTTCTAAAAAAATATATAGTCTGTTACATATTCTTTGAAATTTAAAATATGTTTCTCTTAAAGACTCGGATTGGGGCTCCCACGGACCCTAAAGAAAATATACACAAGAATGAATCTTGTAGAAGGAATATGGTGGGCAGTAAAAGAACAAAAATACTATGATGGTCTCTTCTATATTCATTTTCTTGTTGTTGTCATTTTATTGTCTTCATCGACGGTTACATGAATCGTCTCAACTATTTCTTTCCCTTCTAGAAATTATCGTAAAAGTTTCTTCTTGAAACATTTAATTTAATTAATGCCTCATTAATTCCTCATTAATGAATTCAAATCATTAATACATGTATATTGAAAGTGGGTCCCTCTCCTTTTTTTTCATAAATTGTTTAATTAAAATTTAATTTTTTGAAATTTAATTAATTTCCCTTTAAAAGAGAATGACTTTGTTTTAATTCTATGGGAATTATAATATTTTTTTTATCCACATAAATCATTTAATATGTGATATTCGTCATCTTATATTTCCAACGATATTAAATTTGTCCAAATCCATCACCTAGATCTCAAGATATGAGCTCGTGAAGTTCAGTTGTCATGTAGGCCCATTAAAAAATGAAGATGACTGATATTTTAATTTCTGAGAAAAAGGTATCAACATTCATCACTTAAAACCTATACCACCATATTCTACATTGAAATACATTTCCAATGGTATAACATTTGCTGCAAAATAAGGTCGGGAGCTCAAGATATATCCATTGCAAGATCACCACTCAACCACCATCAATCAAGTTTGATTGGTAAATGTGGACCCTTCATTTAATTTTGACCTCCTTTGATGAAGTTTCAATTTTATTCATTATTATTATCCCACATGTACGAGAATAAAATATTATTATTGGTATACAATGTTAACTGTAACATACAGTTGACAAGAAGTAAAGAAGAGAGGAGATTATGGAGCTTGGAGGATTTGACCCTTGGAAAATTGTTGAATATAATAATAATTTTTCATGCCCAGTCAACCATCAATATGCCTAGTCAGCAATGATGAGTCACCCAACCAAATATTTCCACATTTCATCACTCGGTATGCCAACAATAAACCAATAAGAACTTTTCATATGTCATCCAAAAAAATCATTCCATGTGTCATTTTTGTATCATGCCACGTGTATCCATAAATAAGTTTCCACGTGGCACCATCCATTTAATTTCCATGTGGATATATCTCGTTGGTTAATAAAGTGCCATGTATCACTTGGAGATGTTCCTCATACAACTTTGGATAGGAAAATTATTATTAAAATAATATGGCGGGTTCATGAGTTTACGTGAATGAAGAGGTACATGAGAAAATCACCACGGACCCATGGTAATACATAGTAAGGAATGAGTGTGAAAATTTCCAAGTGTAGGTGAAGTAAATATTTGTAAAATATTATAAGTCTTGAGAATCGGTTGGACAGATTTGCATATAACATATGAAATAAACATCACCAACCATTACCAACCCATGAACCCATGAAACCACGCTAACTCATATATATTTGGCTAAGTGTTGGAGAAGTTACATAGTAAAGAGTAGTAAAAAGAGTTGTGTGCATTATGAATATGGTGGAAGTCAAAGTGCATTGTGAGGCTGGTGAAGATCAAACATACTCTTAAGAAATATCACCAACCCACCAACCCGGGTAAGCCATAGTAAATACGACTCAGTCTAGAGAGTATATAATGGATCACATGAAATATGGAAAGAAATATGAAAAATATGAAAAATGAAAAGAAATATATGGGAAATAAAAGGAATTAAGTGATATTTGGGGAAATAAAAAAAAGGGAAAATGAAAGAAATAGAAAAATGGGATAATGAAAATGGAAAGGAAAATTAAAAGAAATGGGAAAATAAAGGAAAATGGAAATGAATGTCAACTTTGAAAGGAATAAGGAAAAATGGTTAAGTGTGGAGGATGGTAAGAGGAATATGAAATTAATGAGACAATGGGAAAAATGACTAATTATAAAATCATATAATGAATAGAGGTGAAGGGAAAGAAGAGGAGAGAACATGTCACTTAGAACATTTTTCATATTTTTTCTTGTAATACCTCCATTGGAGTTCTCGACAGAAGTATGTGTATCTTGGTCATGGAGTCTCCAATTTTGATTCCTTGAAATGCATGGAAAAGATGATATCAAGAGTTGTGCAATGAATATATAATAGTTCAAAATTTTTCATCTTCCAATATAAATTTTGTTTTATTATTCCAGGAGTGGGAACGTATAGGTGACCAAATTTTGGACAATAGGTCCATAATTTTTTCGATAAAGAAAAGATTACCTCTGCGCTCCCTAAGTTTTTCCCCCATGTCAAGGATTGATGGGAAACTTACTTTGAGAAAAGGGCCATTGAGGAATCTGTAATATTTGTGGTCTCCCCGAGATGAGATTATTTCAAGGATTCTATTAAGGAACAATATTACCCTGTTGGAAGCTACAAAGACCAGTATACAAGATGGACCACCCTACGACAAGAAAGGAACCAAAAAATACCATATTTCACAAATATATTCCATACCTTGCGCACCAAGATAGGTATCAAGGAATCTGAATGAAATCTAGTGCTCAAGTACCACAATTGTCTTCATAGATATATCCAAATAGAAATGAAGTTTTTGTACATATCATCAATGGGCATGACATATAGATATGCTGGAAAAATAGAGCATAAATTCAAACAAAAGAAGTGAGAGTTTGGATCTACAAATTCATCACAACAGAAGAAGGGAAAAGGAAGATCCAACCCATAGAACAAATTATGCAAACCCCCTTCCCTCCAAAGGGATACTCAACCTCCCGGTCTTGGATCATTCAAAACGTTGAGTCAGAGAGACTCTTCAGGACCTTGCGGTTACCCAAAACCACAATACATACACATGTTCATTTTCCCCAAGTGACCACGGCTATGACCATGGGCCTATCCCTTCACGATTCGAACTTCGGGGATATCCTGAGATTTTCTTTCAATTTCTTTCAAATAACTCTTCTCCGAATATTCAAACTTCCACCACATGTCTCCTCATATTTTCTAACCCCTCTATGGCTTAGCTTCAGCGACTTCGTGAAACTCTTTCTCTCTCGCCCACGAACCTTCAGATTTTTGAACCTGGGATTCCTTAATCCCTTGCCATGTTCTTTTCTCACAATTAATAGCTAAGATCTAATTGCGAGTTCAGACTTCGCGACTCTTCACTTGCACTCCTCCCAGATTTCCCAAACTATGAAGCTACAAAGCACCTTACGACCAACCCCCTCATAGTTCTCCCAGATCTAACGATCTAGAATCATTTGTCTCCCTATGGAACAAAGCTTTTCCACTTCCCTTTTGTGGAAACTTCAGGGACTTTTCTCCTTGAAGACTTTATGTCACTCTCCCTCCTCATCTTTTCTTTCTCACTTTATCCGGTTCCTATGAACACATTCTTTGACACTTAGTCAAAATCCTGACCTATGCAGAATTTGCAATGCGTTCTCTCCTCTGTGACTAAAATCACATTGGTTCTCTCTTGAGATTTCGAGTAGAAAACACAGTCACACACTCCTTGCAGACATCGATGCACTCCTTTCATACATAAGTTTCTCTCTATTTCTCCTAAGCTTCGAGTCAAAATAGACTCAGTCACACACTCCTTGCGGATGCTATACACTCCAGAACTCACTTGTGGAAGATACACAATTGAAATCTTTTCACTCTTCACAGTGACTCATATATTAAACCATGTAAATGCATTCATGTATACAAAATAAAGGAGTAACAAAGAAATGAAAACAATGAAAAGGTCTACTCTTCATTCTTTCAGATAGTCAAAATAATAACATGCTTTTGGAACAATATTCCTCTATTATATTCATTCAACTGAAACTTGCATGCATTCATACAATATTTATCTGTATCTCCCAACTCTTGACTACAATGGAAATCTACATATTAGATTCAACAACAACAACCTATCTTCTACAAGTAGCCTCCTCTTGGAAACAATACAAAGATTTTTACAAAGTGGTTCTCTTCAAGCTTTTCCCTCCAGCTACTCTAGAATATCCTATCGAAATTAAATGCTATCAACTATTTAAAATTTACTACAATAAATATTGAGTCATACAAATAAGAGTGGACGCTCCAAATATGTGCTACGATCCTTTCATATTAAAGAAAGATACATCCCCCATCAATTTTATGTGATGGCCAAGCCTTTGATCATTAAAGACATTTGTAACTCAAAAATATATGTCAGAGGTTACATTAATACACTGATCTTTGAAATTCAAAATGTTTCAAAATACGTGCTAGTGCGCCCAACTGTCCTCCATGGATGCTTTGCCAACGATGCTCATGCATCATACTCCTTTGGTTAAAAAACTCATGGACTCCTTTCCATGAGTTCCTGCACCAAATTTCCATGCTTTTGGATGTCTTCTTCGCCAATCCAACTGGCGTCTTCTACTGGTTGTCCTTTCCACTTCACTAATATTCAAAATACTTTTCCCTTCGGGTCTTCTTACCAAGTCGTTGAACTATGATCATCTCTATTTGTGGCTTCTCTCCTACATGAATCTTCTTTCTCCACTAGATCTCTCCTCGATATTTTGACCCTTCGGTTCTATATTACTTGTGAGGATACAGGTCTGCAATATTGAATATGGGTGATATATCCACATCATCCAACAAATCTATTTCATAAGAATTCTCTCCAAATATTTTTAGGATTTTACACGGCCCTATGTTTTACAATTTCAACTTATTATATGTTCTCCTCAGGAACCTGTCCTTCCTTAGATGTGCTAGAACTTGATCTCCAAATTCAAATTCAATATTTCTCCTGTGTTGATCAGGTATGCACTTGTATTCACTGCTTCTCTTCCTCAACTGCTCCCCTCTAGTCTTGCTAAAGACCAGTATATCATCCAGATATAAAATCATGAATTTTCCAATGAAATCATTCAATACATCATTTATCAACCTCATAAAAGTGCTCGGGGAATTTTTCAATCCAAATGGCATAACAAGTGACTCATACAACCCCTCATTTGTCTTGAATGTTTTTTTCCACTTATCACCTTCCCTCATTCTTATCTGGTGATATCCACTTTTCAAATCTATCTTTGAAAAATAGTTCTCTCCGCTTAGGAAATCCATCAAGTCATCCATCTATGGAAATGGGAATCTATATACGATGGTGATATTTTTTATGGCCCTTAAGTCTGTACACATTCACCATCCTCCATCATTCTTTGGACTCAATACAGTTGATACTGCACATGGAATCAATCTTTCTCTAACCAATCCTTTGTCTAACAGATCCTGAACCTGTCTCTTCACCTCCTCATTCTCTTGAGGTGTCAAACTGTATGCAACTTTATTTGTAAGGCTTGCTCCTGGTATCAAGTCAATGTGATGATTGATGCCTCTGAAAGGTGGCAATGAGTTTGGAAACTCATCCACTACTATGTCCACAAAATTCTCCAATAGTTCCTGAATTTCCTTAGGTAAATACTCTATTGAAGTACTAGTAAGGATAACCCTCGTCTTCCTCACTATAGAAATTTGAATATCCTGGTCTTTCTTTACTTCATTCATGAGTTCCTTCCCACTCCTGAGAATTGTGCTCGTTCTTGCTTCATCCTTCACCTTATTTAATTCAATTGGTAGCAACATGTGTGTCCTACCATTCTTCTCTAAGGTGTAAGTATTTATCCTCCCATCATGAATGACATTTATGTCATACTACCATGGTATTCCCAAGAAAACATGGCATACATCCATGGGAATAACATCACGCAAAATTTCATCCCTATATCATCCTATCTTAAATTCAACCAGCCATTGTCTAGTGATTTTTACCTGATGAACTTTCTTCAACCACAAGACTTTGTACGATGTCAGGTGTATAGTCATCTCCAGCTCTAGCTTCTCCACCATCTCCATGGATACTAATTTTTCAGTGCTCCCACTATCAATTATAACCTTGCAAACTATGTCTTTCGTTTTGCAAGTTGTCCTCAACAAACTGGTCCTTTGCATTGGATTTTTCGTCTATGTCTCTTGCTTCAAAAGAACCTTCTTCATCATCAAGGATTTCCCATCCTCTTCTCCTTCTGCATCAACATCTCACTTCTATGATTTCGAAATTTGAGCTTCACCTCCTCCTTTATTCCTCTCGGGACAATCCCAAGAAATATTCCCTATTTTTCCACAGGCATAACACCTTACTTGTCCTCCTATGCCTCTTCCTCCTTCTCTAGGAAAATAATCTCTACCACCACTTTGTCTTCCTAGGGACCTTCTTCCTCTCTTAGAGTGACTATGTGGTTTCTCTGCCTCATCCTTAGGCTTCTGTGCTTTATCCTGGGCAACTCCTTTGCCTCTGTTCAATCTTCAACCTCTATTTTCTTGACTCTTCTTCCTGGTCAACTTGTCTTCTACTTTCAATGAAATTTGATACACATCCTCTAATTTTCTTACTATCGCCATGCTGATTTTGTCTTGTATATCATATCTCAGGCCATTGATGTATTTGGAAACCTTCTCCTCATCTCTCTCTCTTTGTCCAGTCCTAATGTACAATCTGTAGAACTTTTCTATGTATTCCTTCATAGTCATCCCTTTCTATCTCAGGTTCTGCATCCTCCTGAACAAATTTATCTGGTAATCCTTAGGTATGGATTTCATCTTTAGCTTGGCTACCATTCGATCCAAACTCATAATATTTTGTTTTCCTTTGCTTCTCATATTGTCCTGCATTTCATCCCACCACAATGTTGCATGTCCTTTCAACCTCGTGACAACATGTATCACCTTTCTCTCCTCCTCAACATCTTCATAGTCGAAACTATGGAAATTCACCCTTCGCAGCTACATTGGGACGTCAACCTTCACTCTGGCTCCCAACTTGAAAACTGATTTCAACAAGCATTCTTTTGGAACATCCTGAGTTGTTGCTTCTTTGACCTCTACTTCTTCAACTTATGCATCACTGATGTATCCAAAATCAAGTTCTCTCCTTTGTGTTGTTTCCATTACATCCAAACTTGCACGTAATTATCTCATCTCCCTTTCCATATCTTTGATTTTTACGGGTGGATCTAGACATCTTCTAGGAGGCATTGTGCTAATGATTTTGATACCTCTCACCGATATCATCATACTTATTTATCTATAGAAATCAATTCAGTACATGATCGGATGCCACTCTGATGCAAACCCCCTTCCCTCCAAAGGACTACTCGACCTCCCGATCTTGGATCATTCGAAATGCTGAGTCGGAGAGACTCTTTGGGTCCTTGAAGTTACCCAAAACCACAATACATACACAAGCTCATTTTTCCCAAATGACCATGGCTATGACCATTGGTCTGTCCCTTCATGATTCATACTTCGGGGATATCCCGATCTCTTATTTTGGTTTCTTCCAAATCTCCCTTCTCCAAATCTTCGAACTTTTGCCACGCATCTCCTCAGATTTTTCAACCCCTCTATGGCTTGGGTTTCGTGACTTCATGAAACTCTTTCTCTCTCTCCCATGAACCTTTGGATTTCCGAACCCCAAATTCCTTAATACTTTGCCATGTTCTTTTCTAACAATTAACAACTGAGATCTAATTGTGAGTTCAGACTTTGAGACACTACACTTGCACTCCTCCCACATTTCCCAAACTATGAGGTGCCAAAACACCTTACGACCAACCATCGCGTAGTTCTCCTAGATCTGAAGATATGGAATTGTTCGTCTCCCTCCAGAATGAATCTTGTCCACTTAACTATTGTGGAATCTTCAGGGAATTCTCTCCTTCAATACTTTATGTCTCTCTCCCTCCTGATCTTTTCTTCTTCACTTTCTCTAGTTCCTCATAACACCTTCTTCGACACTTAGTCTAAATCCTGACCTATGCAGACTTTGCAACAGGTTCTCTCCTCTGTGACTAAAATCACACTAGTTATCTCTTGATATTTCGAGTAGAAAACTTTGTTACACACTCCTTCTGGATGCCAATGCAATCATTGCATACATAAATTTCGCGCTACCTCTCCTAAGCTTCGAGTTAAAACAGACTCAGTCGCCCACCCCTCACAGACACTATGCACTCTTTGCACTCACTCATGGAAGAGAAATAATTGAAACTTGTTCAATCTTCATAGTGACTCACATATTCAACCTTGCAAATGCATTCATGGATACAAAAACAAGGAATAACAAAGAAATGAAAACAACAAAAAGGTCTACTCTTCATTCATTCAGATAGTCAAAATAATAACACGCATTTGGAACAATATTCATCTGCTATATTCATTCAACTAAAGCTTGCATGAATTCATACAATATTTCTCTATATCTCCCAACTCTTGTCTACAATGGCAATCTACACATTAGATTTAGGAGCAACAACATATCTTCTACAAGAAGCCTCCTCTTGGCAACAATAGAACAATTTTTACAAAGAGTTTCTCTTCGAGATTTTACCTATAGCTACTCTAGGATATCCTATCGAAATTAAATGCTATCAACTACTTAACATTTATTACATAAATATTGAGGTGAACAAATAAGATCAGATGCTCCAAATTTGTGCTGCAATCCTTTCATATTAAATAAAAATACACCCCCCATCTATTTTATGTGATGGCCCAGCCTCTGATCATTAAAGATGTTCATAACTCAAAAATATCTGTCAGATATTACATTAATACATTGATCTTTGAAATTCAAAATGTTTCAAAATACATGCTAGTGCGCCCAACTGCCATCTACGCATGCTTTACTAGTGATGCTCCTGCATCAACAAAGGATAGAGCAAGGATGGATCCCCTAAGGACAACTAGTCCAAGCAGCAAAAAAAAAGGGTAATGAAAACACAAAGAAAGACACTGGAAAGTGGTGTCAATTCCATCAAATCCCCTATAATAACATCGATGAATGTCTCCCGAAGTAGTCGTTGGTGGTCGAGATAAAATCCTTAGAGTCAGAGGTAGGTTCTGAATATGAATTAGATCTATACAAAGGGAAGTGGATCATTGATGCAAAACTTCCTAGTGCCAGTGTCCCTACCACCAAGGTCCAACTAAGTGAACTAGAGGAACAAGAGGAAGGTGAGCACCTTTTTCACTCACAAATCTAGGTGAAGGGGTCTCCACTGCATTTCATTATTGATAGTGAAAGTTAAAAGAAATTGATATTAGTAGAGGTTGTCAAGCGATTGAACCTATCGACGAAACCACACCTTCATCCCTACACCATCGGGTGGTCCACCAAGGAATATACCTATGCTTCAGCCAACAATGTCATATTCCCTATGGTATCAAGCCCTTCAAGGATGAGGTATTGTTTGATATTATCCCCTTGAAGTTCATGATGTTCTTTTAGGCCAACCATATTTGTGGAAACAACATGTTGTATATGCACCTAAACAACGCAATGTTATTATTACTATGGGTAGACAATTGTATAGTATACCATAGGTAGTTCCACCTACTTCTATTTCTTTGATCTGTTCTAAGCAATGCAGGAAGGCTATTTCCTAGAAAGGGAAAATTTTCTTCTACATGATTCACTCTCGAAGTAAACAGAAGGTCGCAACCACATACATGGTGTATGCACAAGGCCTCTGCATAAAACGAAATTAAGTGGACAATATCATGGAATATTACAAAGACATATTCTCCTCACCCACTAGGGTACCACGACATTGTCATGTAAATCTTTCAATGGATCTAAACCTCAGTGCACCTCTACCCAATGGGCCAGTCTATCATCGCTCTTTGATGGACAATGAAGAAATTAAGCGACAAATATAAGAGATTCTTCAAAAGGGGAACATGCAACTGATATCCTCACCCTGTGAGAGCCCAATTCTACTCATATATAATAAATATCGGACTTGGAGAATCTACACTAATTACAAAGCCCTAAAAAAATCATAGTCAGGAATCAGTACCCAATTCCCCAAATTGACAACCTTCTTAAACAACTCAAGGGAGCGAATATTTTCAACAATATCTAGGTCCCAATAGAACAGATTGATTTATGGAATATTACTTTCAAGTCCAAAAAACATACTTTTGAATGGCTAGTCATGCCCTTTGGTCTGAAAAATGCTCCAAATGTTTTTATGATATTGATGGAAAATATATTGTGGACCTTCACTAATTATTTTGTGGTCGTATATATGGATGACATCCTCATATTAAACAATAATTCAGTAGAACACTTGCAACATATTCAGTAGGTCCTTCATACTCTCGGACAACACAAGTTATATGCTAACTTGGAAAAATGCTCCTTCGACATGAACAAGGTCCAACACCGATGATACATTTTTGATGAGCATGGGTAGCATGTGTATCGAACCAATATCCAAGTCATTCATGATTGGCCATCCCCAACCACAATAACCTAGATTTAAATTTTCTTAGGACTTGCCAACTTCTATTGGAGGGTCGTGTTGGGATTCCCCCATATTGCATGGGCCCTCAGCCAAGTGACCAGGGGTGGTGGAAAGGAAAATTTCCTGTGGGGGAAGTCACACCAACAAGTGTTCGATGCTTTTAAACATCACTTGTGCTCATCTCAAGTACTATGCTTACCCGATATTAAACAACCTTTTGTGATTGATACTGATGCTTCATACTCTGTCGTGGGAACAATCCTCACTCAACATGGTCATCTATTGGAATATCATAGTGAGACACTATCAAATATTTTCCATAAGTACCCCAAATATGAAAAATAAATGCACTCCATCATACAAGACTATTGACAATGGAATCACTACATTCTCATGAAGGAGACAATCATCCACACTGATTACAAGCCTCTGCAATTCATGCAGACACAAAGAGAATTACATAACGACCACAATCAAAAGTTTTCCACATACTTGTCATAGTTCCATATCAACATCAAATATAATACAAGTAACATCAATCATAATGTTTATTTCCTTAGTATAACTCCAATTGCAACCTTAAGCATGGTGCTCTACTCCTATGGCCATGAAGCATCTGAGTGGCCCCAACTCTACCAAAGATATCCTAAATTTTCTACCACTTACCATATTCCATACATAAGAATAAATGTCACTAAATTTCATATTCACGATGGATTTTTATCTCATTTGGGCCACCTATGTGTTCCTTCAAGAGAGTATCTGAATCTTATTTGGGAATCTCACAACAGTCGGATGGCAAGACATTTTGGCATGGCAGAGACCGTGGATGTACTACAGAAGAATTTCTATTGGATGAAAATCGAAATGATGTTAGTAAGTATATCAGGTCCAACACTGCATACACCATTTCCAAACCTACCACTAAGAACCAAGGCCTATACACTCATTTTTCTACTCCTGACAGACCATGGGAATCAATCTCAATGAATTACATGTTAGGCCATCCTTCAACCAAGAGGGTAAATGACTATTTTTTTTGTGGTGGTTGATCAATTTTCTAAGATGGCCATCCTCACATCCTGCAAGAACAATTCAACAGTGGATGCCATTGTTCAAATATTCTTTGAGCAGGTATGGGTGAAATTTGGGTTACCACAAACCATCATATCATATCAGGACAACATGTTCCTCATCACATTATGGTCCAACCTCTGGTCACTTTTATACACCAAGTTCACCGAATCCACTTCCTTCCACCCCCAAACTAATGGTGAGACAAAGGTTGTCAATATAATGATCATTCATATCTTGCGCATGTACAAATCTAAACATATGTGCACATGGGATGAGATTCTCCCCTATGTTTAACACTGCAACAACAAATCCCTTCATATCTCGACCAACCTGAGTGTGTTTCAGGTGGGATTGGGTTTTAAACCATTGGGCTCATTGATGTCACACTACCCCTTGCATCCACACAGTCATAATCATCCCATTCTCAATCTGAGGCTGAAAAAACCACAAATTTTATTGAACGAATTTAGCACATCCGACAACAGGTCCATGATATTTTAGACAAAGCCAGTGATAACTACAAACAATTCCGTGATCAAAACTTGGTGTTGCATAAGTTTTAGGTGTGAGACAAGGTCTGACCACATTTGCAGAAAGAGTGCCTTACAAGACCCCATCGAAATCTTTGTCCACTTTTCTATTGGCTTTACACCATCACCATGGCTATGGGAGAGAGTGAATTTGAGAGAACTATTCCCCCCTTCCTTGGCCTACACCCTGTGTTCAATGTGGACCTCCTTCGACCATACTTCCCACCATTATTGGACACATCAGAGATCACAGAGCAGTTGATATGGATATATCTCAACCCTGACTGCATCGAACATGAATCCATTGATCATATCAAGGACATTCGTATTAAGGGAACTCAACAATGGCGGATCCATATTTATCGAGTTATCAAAGTAGGGAAACTTTTGCACCAAGGTAAGTGGCTCACCTAGGGCCAAGTTCAGTATAAGTTTCCCCATATAATGGGGGAACTCAAAAAAATGGAGACCATTTCTTCCTAAGGGGAGAGGAATGGCCCAAGCGGGTATTAGTATCCACACACCTATTCCACTTGCTCAAAGAACAATTCTCATTTTGACAGTTTTTTCCTAGTTTTTTGGGTCCTAAACTTTCGGGGCCATTTTGAGGCCCTAAACAAAGTTTTATTATCGTGGCATAGTCACATCAAAATATTTATCTAGAGTGTTATGGAAACTTGTTTATTCCTTATATATTTATTTCCAATGAGCTATCATGTGCCTAAAAAGGATATTGTATGCAAAATCTATGACCCCAGGAAGTTGATGTACTCACTTACCCCATCGAGGCCAACATGACTTTTGGCGCTTCATCTCCTATGATTAGGATTTTGGATGTTTAGGGTTTTCTAATTTATTATTTATGTTAAAAATTCCTTTGGATCCTCATTGTAAACATTTTCTTACAAATATTTGTAGTCATCACATCTCTTCCTAGAGATAAGCTCCCACCATTCAAGCAAGTTTGTTTCAATATGCATATTTACAGTTTCAACATATTTTATTTATTAATAGAATTCAAGATTTACTTTATCTCTTTGTATTCATTTTCTATACATCTATATTCCATTTTGTTCCATTTATAAATCTGTATCACTTAACTTGCTACAGGTCACCACAGGAGGACTTGCTGGTTTTCAATCTTCCATTTTGAACTTCTTCAACATTTCTTTAATGGACTTGGTTTTTGAAATGAAAATTACTCAATCAAGATGACATATCTAAAGTCCAAAAAATAATGTTAATTAACCAAGTAGTCAAATTTCAAACTTATTGTTCATGTCTTTGGAAAACTTCTTACTCGTCCTATCATTATCACTTACAAACATAATGCCTTCCACATATACTTCGATGATGAGTATGTTGTTCCTATCAATCATCACATAGATATTGCTATATGCATTACCTTTTATGAATCCTTTTTCCTACAAATACCTGTATAATCTTGAATACCAAGCTCTAGGGTATTTCTTGAGTCCATACAAAGCTTTCTTCAATATGAAAACATAATTTTATGTTTCTAACAGTGGGAACCCATCTGGTTGTTCGATGTACACTTCTTCTAATTCACCATTTATAAATGTTGATTTTATGTCCATATGATATACCTTTATTCTCTTCGAACATGCATAGGTAAAAATCAATATGATTTCTTCCATTATGGAAAAGGGAAAACATATACTTCAAAAAGTATTCCTTCAACTTGAACATATCCTTTGCATACCAATCTTTCCTTTTTTTTGGTTACCTGTACATATTCATTTAGTTTTTTTGTCAACACCCATTTGGTACCAATCATATTTTTGTTCTTTGGTATTGGAACCAACTCCCATGTTTCATTCTTCTATACTTTATGTAGTTCTACTTCCATGACCTTGACCCAATTTTCATCATTACAGAATTCCTCAAAGTTGTTGGGTTCAATTGTGGATAATATTGCAAGTTGTCTATGCTCTGGTGTACAAAACATTTCACTTCATCTAGTTTCTATTCTTTCATTTTTATCTCCAATAGATTTTTTTGGTGGATGATTCTTCTAAACCCGAAAATAAGGTGTCCTGGAGGGAATAAAAAAGTCATGCTGGTCATTTTCTTCTAGTTCGGTTTCTAGCTATTTTTCTTGTTGTTGTTGTTGTTGTTTTTATTCTTCTACCTTTTATTATTTTAGTTCTTCTTCTCTTTCCTTCTAATTTGGATCTTTCCTTTCTTCTTTGAATTTTGGTATATTTCCTTCATCAATTTTTACGTTTATACTTTCCACTATATTGTTGAGTCTCAGATTGTAACATTTATATTGCTTGATTTTTCTTGAGTAACCAACCAATATGCATTTATCAAATTGGGAATCAAATTTTCCAACTCTGTCATATTCTCTTTTTATGTAGCACTTTCTTCCAAATAGTCTAAACTATTTGACATTCGTTGGTCTTCCCTTCCACAATTCATATGGTGTTTTATCACTATTACTTCTGAGCATTCCTCTGTTCAAGATATCAACGATTGTATGTACTTCCTATACCAAAAAGATATTTCTCAACATTGAATCCTTCAAAATGGTTCTGGCCATCTCTGTTATAGTTGTGTTCTTCCTTTCAATGACTCCATTTTGCTGAGGTGTCCTAGTTGCTAAGAAATTCCTTTTTATTCCATGCTCTTCACAAAATTCCATGAATTCTTTCGATATGAATTCAACTCCATTGTCTAATCTTAAGCACTTAATTCTTGAATCCATTTCGTTTTCAACCATCTCCTTGAATATTTTGAAATTTTTGAATGCCTCTGATTTCTTTTTGAGAAAATATATTGTATTCATTATTGTATACTTATCAACCTATAGAATGAAGTATTGTTCGCCATTTAGTATTTTTGTTCTCATTGGTCCACATAGTTCACTATGCATAATTTGCAATGAATTTCTTGTAGAGTATTCTGTTGATTTGAAATTTGTTCATGTTTGTTTTAACAAAGTCACCAACTTAACAAGAACTATGACCCCAAAACGAGAACTCTAGCCCAAACCACCTATATTTTTGCAAAAAAAACATGAAAATAAACCCCCTAATCAAAACGTGGTGCTACTGGTAGCACCATTTTTTCAAACAGGATCAAAATTACAACATTTTTCAAAAATGGCTTTAAAAACTCATACAATAGCTTAGAAAAACCGTCAAATCAACATCTAAATAAAAAAATGATACATAATTTTTTTTTCAAAATGTTAAATTTATAGATATTTTGAAATCCTACTTTTAGTAGTTGGTACCATTAAAACCAAAACCTCAAAATCAACCATCAAATTGAAAAGTACTTCTACCGGTAGCACCCATTTTAAATTTGGGGAAATAAAATGACAGATTTTTTAAAGTGGCAAACAAAATCATCGTTAGTGTAAACAAAATCATCAAATCAACTCTTATTTGCTTACTTTTAAAATTTTTGTTTATCACTCCAAACACATCATAATACATAACGTAATGAAAACAATACATTTAAAAAAATATATTCAAAACACAAATTTGGAAAAAAAAAACATTTTAAAAAAGGTGGAAAACAAAACTAAAAAAAATGAAAAACTTTTAAAATTATCACCGAAAACAATAATTTAAAAAAAAATTCTATTTGTTTTTGTAAACAAAAACGTAAAAAACCCTTGAAATGTAAAAAAAATATAAAAATAAAAA
>SNQJ01S0032947.1:57197-80548 GCA_010110895.2 Picea sitchensis
GGAATAAGTTGGAGAGAATACAAAGAGAGTGGATGGGGTAGAGAGAGAGGTGGGGAAAGATGGGGTAGAGAGAGAGGGGAATAATGAGACAAGAAGTGAGGGGAAGAAGGTGAACAAATAGAGGGGGGGAGACAATGAATGAGATAAAGGGAGAGAGCGATTAGAGAGTGTTAGGAATATAGATACGTAGTGGGGGGGAACAGAGGGACCATAGTGATAATAGTGGAGGTCATTGAATGTAAGGTGGACTAGGTCCACTGTATTATTAAGTAATTCCCACTATGGTAGTTAGATATAATAAATGGGTAGTTAGATATAATAAATGTAAATGGTATCAAAACCTTTGGACGACCTTTTTTTTCAAATTGGGGGAAATTGTGAGAGGAAATCAAATATGCAATTTGTTTTGAAAAATTTAGTCCCATATGCTACAGAAATTAGAAACATCACTCGATCGTCCATGGAAAAAAAATCCTTGAAAATTGCAGATTTTAAAATGCAAATAACTTGGCTTCCCGGACTCTGTTTTAGACGATTTTATTTTTTAACTTGGGTGTTTTTCTGAGAGGAACTCATATATACAACCAATTTTTGAAAAGTTTAAGACAAAACCTATACAGATTGTCTGGAATGTCTCGTCCCTCTTCTTTTTCAAAAAAAAAAATATGCAAACAATAAAAATATTTTCCCACACGTCCTGCCAAGGAAAGTGATCTGATACCACTTGTTAAGTACAAAATACCTAACTAAAAAAATACTACAATAGTAACAAATATATGTGAATACAATCACCACACAATATATATGGAACAATATATAAAACCACCACTTTATTATATCAAAACACTCGAGGTAGGGAAACACCATACAATGGATCCTATTATGGAAGGGATCCTCTCATGTTCACTTGCCTCTTCCAGGGGGCTTCCTCCTAATGATATTCATCTCCAAATACAATACTTCTCTTCATATCTCATTAAAATGTTTTAACCCCTATATAGTGCTACCATCACCTAAGAACATTCTAGAGAAGGAATACTATAACCTACCATAGTGGGCCTTATTTAATGATATAGTGGACCTATTCCACCTTACATTCAATGACCTCCACTACCTCTCTAACTACCTAACAAAGAGATACAAATGAATATATTTCGAGGTAGAGAGTGGGGGCGGAAATAGGGGGATAGAGAGAGGGGGTATAGAGAATATTTCATGTTAATAGGAATGAGTGCACGTTCTTGTTAATATTAACGCATGAGTGCTTTAGGAACGCGTGCATGTTATTTTTATTTCAATTTGTTTTAGGAATTTGCATGTGTTTTTATACACATGTTTCTGAGGAACATGTGTTTTTTCTTGAGAACAGACACGCATTCTTGGTAACATTCCTATGTGGATTATTGAGTGGAGGTTCGAGTTTTTTCGAACCTATCACATCTGGAATGTGCGTGCATTCCTAGAAATACACACACCTTCCTATAAGTGCATGTTCCTACTCACCCCATTGCCACTTTAACATACACCAACTTTTTTCACTCACCCTATAGTGAAAGATTATATTGTGATTGTGCTTCATCTAAAAAATTATGCTTAGGACCTCAAAACAACCCCATAAGTTTAGGACCCGAAAAACTAGGAAAAACTGCCAAAATGAAAATTGTTCCTTGAGCTAGTGGAATAGGTGGGTGGTCGTTGATATCCACCAGGATCATTAAGAAAATATGATGAGTCTAAGGAAGAAGATCAGAGAATCTAAATATCGATTATTGGTATCCTACTCTATGTGACAACTTCAAGACGAGATGTAATGCAAGCAGTTGGACAAGTTGCGATATTTTAAGTAGCACCAAATGAAACTCATGGTCTAGTAGTAAACAATATCTTTAGATATCTTAAAGGAACAAAAAAATTTGGGTTGTAGTATCCAAAAAAGAATGAGATGACTATGGTCACCTACGCAGATGCAGATTGGGAAGGAAGAATTGATGATCGAAGAAATACTAGTGGAGCAATCTTCTATTTGGGCGATTGCCTAGTATCCTAGTTAAGTAAGAAGGATGCCTCTATATCATTGTCTACAACAAAAGAATAATACATTGCAATAGCAACATTTTGTACTCAATTTCTATGGATTAAGAAAACAGTGCAATATATACAAGTATGATGAGCCCATTTCAATATTCTCTGACAACACAAGTGTTATCATTACCTTCAAGAATCGGGTGATGCATTCCAAGATTCCAGTTGAAGAATTGTTGCAGGAAAATTAATAGCTTCTCGAGTAAATGGAAGAAACCCTTTTCTATTGATTTTAAATGGGGGAGAAGTTTAAAACAAAGGAAGAATTGTAGACACAAGGAAAGTTACATACAAGGGGATTATCAAAATTGACTAAGGGTTGTCGTGAATGACAAAGGGGGGTATTGTTGGAAATATTGTTATCATTGATGTCAAAGACATAGGGAGACTATAGATGTCTGAGAGAAAGTTGTGGGAAATATTTTTTTATTGATGTAAAATACAAGGGGAGACTACAAATGTCCAAGAGAAATGTTGTAAGAAATATATTCTTGGAAATATTTTTTTTGTATTATTAACGCTTAGTCTGGATACCCTATCTTTGAAGGATTTTTTACCCTATATATCTAGCACAAATGGGAGCATACATTATATTGTTGGAAACATTATTTCAATACCTTTCTAACTATATATGGAATTTCCTCTAACACCCTAGGAGTGATGAGATACGATTTTTTTCATCCAACAACCTAACCAAAAAATCTAGGTCGACTCATACAGTGTTTACAGGTCGGCATTGAAAGCGATGATGGAAATACTATAAAAACATGAAATATTTGTGTATTTATAGTGAAAACAAGAAAGAGACCTAGCATGAGGCACACATAAGTGATATGAGGTGCGCTAAAGGAGTTGGGGTGTCCTTTTGGGAGATAGAGGTGTGCAAGAGAAGTCTGAGGGGATTTCTTTGTAATTTCTTGTTCTTAAGGTGTGCTATGAAGGAATGAAGGTCAGCGATGTTGCAATGTGCATTGTTTTGAGGTTGTGATGTTGTATTGGGTGATGTTTTGAGGTTCTCATGCTGAAATTTGCATTGTTTTGAGGTTGTGATGATGTAGTATGGGATCATATTTTGGGAATGAAGATATGAGGCTCACTACCACATGAACTCTACATGTGACTAGTATTTGAAGGATCTTATGAAGTATGAAACATGGAGGTGAATTCATAATTACTTTGTTTATGAATATATTTGATTGGTTTCTACACATATCTTGTTGAGTTGGTGCTCAGGTGAGGGGATTGGTGTCTCGAGTAGGTTGGTACTTCCAAATTTTCTAACAGTAGGTTGGTGAATATTGGTGTTGTTGAGTTGGTGTTGAGTTGATGTTACAAGCAAAATCTCTCTATGGCTAGGGGTAAACCAAAAAATACATAAATGACTGTATAAATCAACTATAATCTCAAGTATGCTATATAAAATAATATGCTAACAAGACAAGATAAGAGGCCTACCTCATCCACATGTTCAATGAAGTCCACCATTGAGAATTTGACCCAAAGGAATATACCTGCAACTAGTCCTTAAAAACCAAGAAAAGAAAGCATATGGTGCCAATATATAATGTTATGACATTCAATAGCATAATCCATCAACATTAATAACAAATACACCCATGGAATAATAATTCAAATATTTGCGAGATATTAATTGGATAATAAAAGCGTATTTCTATTAAGATATAATCAACATAAGTGAATGAGTTACAAACTTCTGTGTCGACACGGTTTGGAACCGAGAAACTGATTTTCTTCCAGCTAGGCCTCCACCACTTCAATCCTCCATCAAAGGCAAGCTCATATAAGAGAGACAATAAAGTTCTCAATCAATAAGGGAAGATCTTGGGGGCTAAACAATGTGTTCATAATAAAAGGACAAAGGTATGCAGACTCAATGTGAAGTGAATAATTTCTCCATAGTAACTTTGCTCCCAAAGTTGAATTATTTCTCTTCTTTTATATATCTCGTATTTGGCCCATTTATAGCCTTCAAGTGGAACTGAAGAGCCGAGTTGGAACATTTCCAGTATATGGAAGGCCAAGGATCATTTATCTAGTGACATGACATGGAAAACCGACACCATTTTTATTTTTGGGCACATTTCCTGATGTACACGGGTTGTAGTGGTGCAACCTTCATATACGAATATTGTAATATAGGAAGGGCATGTATATGTGGAAAAATAATGTTTTTATCTCTGGGATTTGCAAAAAGGGACTTCAAGTCTACATAGGGAAATGAAAAAAAGGCCCTATGTGCAAGATTGCAAAGGGTGAGGAAAATCTTGCTATAACAGATGCCCCCTAATGTGTGAGGTCATAGGAGTATCAACGATGGCCGAAATACATTATAAGACACAAAAGTGTAGTATTGGGGACCCAACTGGAAGAAATAGTTCCTCATTACAGTCTGTGTTGAATTTTCATACATGTCTGCCAATTTGAATTACACTACAGATCCATGTGAAAATATACCGAACAATTGTCCATGTCCATGAATAGGAAAATACAAATGTGGTTACATGCCAAAGGTTTTCATAGTCACAAACAAGGTCCAGTAAAACCAACCTCAAAATAAATATGAATATATCTATATAAAACGTAGTACAATTTGATCTCCCATGATAACTGAAGTCACACACGTATTGGTCCAATGAAAATCTAGAAACAACTCAGGAAAACTGCGACTATAAACTGATCTCTTCAATTCTTCTACACAATATGCCAAATGTGCAATTCTACATCATGTGAATAAAGGAGTTGAGGTAGAACACAATGAAACTTCGTTTGATTAACGATCATTGAGATATATTGTTAACAAATGTGAGACAAATTACCAATGATCAAAGTAGGTATCAAGGCATCGAGTACATTCTTACAAGTGTGGATAAAGGAGTCAAGGTCGAACACTTGAAGAATACATCAATCCTGAGACATTGATTTATTCCTAATTGTTGATGGAGATAGAGGTTTCCATTAATGACTGCAATCCTCTAGGTACTCATAGGACCTAGGTCTCATATCCAGAATAGATGAGTTGAAGTCGATGGAAGGAGACACACTGAAAAGAAGAGAATTAAGGAATCTCTCACCATTCAGCATGAGGTACAGAGTAGGAGCTTGATGATTTGGATCAAAACGGACGAAGATAATGTTCATGAACCAATGAACTTGTGTGTCTTTCATGTGTGCCAGGTGCAAGAAGTACACGAAAAAGACCCTCTAAATAGAATCCAATGAAAAAAATTGTTGACAAAGGCAAGGAAACCACCAATAAGGATAATGGAATCCAAGACACTGCATGAATACCAATGTATGAATATATGTCTTGCCATTGAACATAAGGGAAACTACCTAGTCAATGACCAATGATGAAATATTGACTATTCGTTTCAAGGTTACCTACCAATGAGGAAAGTAGGACCAGGGTGCATAATAGGACTACAATTTCATGTGATTCTGAGACAAACTGAGGGCATGGATGACATGTATAGTCAAGTCCGACACACATTCATATACATCCTTTGAACAAGAGAATGATTCGTATGGAAAACTATGGGAGCATAGACTCAGTGATGAGACCATGAGATGTAGGAGGCATCAATCAAATTCTCCATAGGGACTGGAAGATTAACTAGTTGAGGGAGTAAACTCTTTGTAATGAGCTTAGCTTCCTAAGGTCATGCTAAACCTAAAATTATGATGACAAGTGGACTCAAAACATTTGTGCTCAGTTCAAAGGAAACACAAATGCTGCCAATATAAGATAATAGTCCCTTCCTGCCCATTTTTTTTTGTTTTTTAATAGTCAAATGAATGTTATGATACAAAGGAGGAAACAAGTGTTGCAAGTAAGAAAAACTAGTTCCAGTAGTGGAACATACATATGCTCAATGCAAGGAAGTGCATACAGGAGATGGATAGTTGGGGGAATGTTCCCTCCTGGTTATAGGGTGTCAAGATGCAAAGGATATAAACAAGGATCTTCTTGGTTGAGGATTCAAAATTGTTGAGGGAAATAGTTTATAACGCAAAGCGAGAACCAACAATAGGCTCAATACTACAAGTAAGGACATGAGATGTAATCACAACTTAATGCCAAAAAATGTTCTTTTTTCATAATATTAGTCTAATTGGTTTGAAAAAGGGATAAACTTGTACCAAATAGACATCCTTTCAAATCCAATTTATTAGTGTGAAAGAGACAAGTTCACTCAACAATGTTTTGTCTTTTTGAAGACGAGTCGGAAAAGAGATTAAATCAAACTCGCTTGGGAGTCCTCTAGGTATAGGTCAACATGTTTATGAGTGAGAAATGAGGTTCATCATAAATTCATGTGTTAGCTATAAGGGACTCCCGGTCCTACAGAAAACATCTCTACATGGGAACTGAATGAAGCAGAGGGTCTAACTAGGGTACCCATGACCATTTGAGAATGACACTTCTAGTAGTAGATAGAAAGTTATGTGTCACTATAAAATGGGTTTATACCTAAGGCATATGAGTGACGATCATAGGACGATGTGAGTGTGTATGATGGAATGGATACCTATCATATATATTGGGTAGTGAATCCAACTGTCTGAAGTTAGGAACTGTCGACATAATGTTGAAAACCACAAGAATCCCTGGACAAAACAACAAAAACCAACTCAATCCATTGTTTTATTAGTCCATTAGGAGAAAATGTTATCTAAAACTATGCAAAGTGGGTAAATATTTGCTATACATAGTAAAAAAACAAAATTTACTATATCATTTTACTTTTTTACCCAAATAGTGTATTTTGGAGCAAATTACCTCCAATCTTCAACCGATGATTGTGGGAGATACGAGTGACAGAATCAGTGATTGTCTGGACTAGGTAATTTATCTTCTCCTCCTCTTTCTTTTTAGTGGATTACATTTGGTATTGAGGTTTCAATTTTTAAGTTATTTAGGGTGCAAATTAGAAGTTTAGGTGTATGTCGACTACCGTTCATCAGGTCACGTATATGCGTGATTATACGTGGTTGTGTAAAATATGTCTAGCATATAATAATACCTATACATTACTATGAATGATGTATCCTATGTATATGTTCGTAAACGATGTTTTTTAGTGAATTCTAACTCAAAAATGATTTTTCTCTTGTAGGATGATGCTAGACTGGAGGGAAAGGGAACATGAGGAGGTAGATGTTGTTGTGGAAAGAGATTTGGGGGACCAAATGGAAATGAAAATATGTGGGTTGTATAAGTTTTGGTCTCTCAAAGAGATGAGGTCCCCAGTGAGACTGTTATAGTTTCTCGTGGATTACTGGGATCCAGACAGTGAGAGCTTCAACCTTGATGGGAAACCATTAAGGATTGAAGTTGAGGATATTTATTTCTTGATGGGGTTGTCGCTTCGGGGTGAGGTGGTAAACCTAAAATCCCAGGGAGTTGGGACTGTTATGAAGATAGAATAATACATAGATTCTCATTCCGTTGCAGGGACTAAGAAGGTCGAGATTGAACTCCCCATCTGAGCAATAAACAATCTAAGCCTCAAGATTGTTGTCCTCATTTTGACACGGATCACATGATCAACCTATTTGCATCAGGAATTGAGGTTGCTTACATTCTACTCCGTAGAGTGCTTGAAACCCATGGTTTATGCCTGGTGCACCTCACTAGTGGATAACATGAAAATCTAGTTGACAAAATGAAAAGAGGGTGGTAAGAGGAACTTCAAGTTCTCTTATATCTTATGTAAATTTTTCTTCGAGTGGGTTCTAGGTTTGGGACCTAGAGTTGAGATCATTCCTTGAGGACCTTGTGATCCATCCATGGCATGGTGGGCCAAGGTGATGATATGGCAGGGTGGAGTTAGGGTTCCCACACCCTACAACGATGATTTATTTTACTACCCCTATGCACGTCATTCATTTTGATGACTACCCCTACACATGGATTCACTTCAGAGGGGACCCTGATATTCCATTACCACCAGGGTCCACCTACGGGGACACAGGTATGTCAAAGTTTTTAAATATTTAATTTTTTTGTATTTTTTTTATAGGAAAACAAAAATATTTTTGGATGGTGTTAAAGTACTAATTAGACACGTATTTGATGCAGACGTAGGTCCACGACGGCCATACGGGCTTCCACAACTTTTTTGGAGGCACCGGGGAGATGAGGTAGTGAGAGGAGAAACATAGAGAGTCCTTCAAAATGTGTAGGGAAACCTGTCTTGTTTGACACAAGGGATTCTGAAGGTTTAGGTGGAGGATCTATCAGAGGCTATGTAGTGGCAGGTGGTAGGCGTGTCCAGAGCTTGGGTGTGACTCTTTCATAATCTAAAAAATGCCATAGTTTTATATCATGACACTCATTCAGTTCCACAGGCGTAGATGCCATGACGTTTGTATTATGGGCTTTATATGTGTATTGAGGGTGTTAGCCCCAAATTTGTACTATAAACATCATATTTTTTGAAATATATATAAAAACATGGTTCTTCAGCTTTACTTATGTTAAAATGTGTACATTGATGAGAAAGTTCTATTTTCTTTAGTTATGTGATAAATTCCAATCTAAAACGAAATTAGCATATGCATCGGATACATAATTAGAAATCCTAGGTATTTGATGATAAGTAATAAAATAAAATTGTCGTTCTAAAATTTGTACCCGTATAAATTGTTGGAGTAATGTAGGGTCACACACACAGAAAGTGCCATTCAACTAAGATACTACTAACTGGGAATCCATGCAAACCTCAAAAGAGTGAATACAATGCGAAATGGCATCGTGAAAAAGTTCTATAATGATGCTATATTCGACCACATTACTCGTGGATGGCCCTAGGCATACACCACCTGAAGACACTTGTAGACCCTCGGGTGAGTAAACAACCCAAGCGGCGGAATCCAAGTTTTGTGTATGACGATTGGCTCCATCTATGAATCCTGAGTAGACCGAAGACTCTGTTGACATCTACCAACGAAGGGAAAAGTTGATAAGCAATATGAAGAAACAAATAAAGGGAAAAGATATATACACTAAATTACATTAGTATACTAAGTGTTACGTCCAATATTGGGTCTCAATCGTAATATATTTTCAAGTAGATCGCATTCTTGGGCTCAACCAACATGTTCCCTTCATAATATTCTAATTCATAGGCTCCTTTTTCCAAGACACATTGCATGATATAGGGACTGTGCCACACAGGTTTGAACTTTCCTTCCCCCAGTGGTTCTTTGGATTGAACATATAAAAGGATCAAGTCACCCTAAAAGTACAACCAAGGATAGAAAAACTTATCATATTGGACCTTGACCTATATTTTATTCTCTTTGATAGCGATAGAGACGTCTCAATGGTGCTTGTCAAGGATCTCTAGGTGCACGAGGCATCGCTCGAGATCAGAAGTGTCAGGTAGGAGTGAAATTGCCAATATAACATAAGGGATTTTGAATTCAATAGGTAAGATCCACTCCACACCGTGTACTAACTGGAAAGGAGAAAAACTAGTGGCAGTCTTGACTAAGGTTCGATATGCCCAAGGTGTGGGATATAGCATGATATGCTAGTCATATATGCTCTGGTTGACAGTTTTATAAAAAATTCTCTTGAGAGACTTGTTTATGAGCTCTACTTGTCCATTTTCCTAGGGGTATTAAGGGAAAGAATGACCATGCTTAAACCCCAGTTTGGATGCTAGCTCTTCCATCATTTCATTCTAAAAGTGACTTCCATGATCAGTGACAATCTTAGTAGGGATTATGAATCTGGAGATAATTTGGTTGAATACGAGGAAGGCGGTAGTATTCTTTCCATATTTAACTATAGGCATGGCCTCATCCCACTTAGTAAAGTAGTTTATGGCCACGATAATGTGTTGATTCCCCCCAGCTGAAGTTGGGTTGCAATCCAAAAAGTCCACCCCCCACTTGGTGAAGGGAGTGATGGCAATGACTGGATGGAGAGGGGCTAGATGCGAGAACATTTTCCGATTGAACACATGGAAGGGGTGACACTTCTTAATTTATTCAATGCAATCTTTAAAGATAGACGACAAAAAATAATCGGGATACAAAATTTTATGGGTTGTCGCAAGCCTGGATAGATTACCACCACAAGCCCCAGTGTGGAAAACATTTATAATTGACTTGACTTATTCATGAGGTAAACAACAATTCAAGTTATTGTATATTCCTCGATGATACATAGTGTCACTGATGATAAGGTAATTCTTAGCTTGGTATGGTATATGCCATCAATCATCTCGTGAGAGATGTTGAGGGAAATTCAAAGTTTGAAGATAGAGAACAATGTCTCCATACTAGGGGTCGAATGACGAGACAAGGAAAATGTGTTCATCCACAAAAGAATAAACATGAATAACATCCTTTTCCAATTGTAGGAAGTCAGATATTGACTCTGTAAAGACTAGTGATTTCTTGGATTTCGCAGAAGCGAAATCGCGATCGAATTCTTGTAAAATGACAATCCATTTATTGTATTTTCCCCCTATGATACGCCTGGTAAGAATGTATTGAAATGGATTTACATTGACAACCATATTAGTTTTGCAAAGCAATATATAATGGCATAATCAATGGATTGTGTGAAAGACAACCAAAGATAGATTTCCAACGTGATAATATTTGAGCTCAGGACCGACTAAGTTTTGACTAAGATATTAAATGACATGATCATGGAGCTCATCATCCTCTTGAACCAATACCATACCAATTTTATCTTTGAACGCAGTGAAATAAAGTAATTAATCTCTACCGTAGTAAGGAGAATTTAGTAGAGGCATCGATACCAAGGCTTTATTCATAACATTGAAGGATTCCTCGACTCTCTCATCCTAGATAAAAGTGGTGCCCATCTTCAAAGTATGCATTAAACCCTTAGTAATATTGGGATAGTTTAATATAAACCGGCGTAAAAATTTAACTTTTCCCTATAAACCATGAGGTTGTCGAATAGTGCACAGTAGAGGCAATCGAAGTATTGCCTCAACCTTTAATGAATCTACCATGGTCCCAGTCTCAGAGACTAAAATCCATAAAATATGTCCCAACCTAATGTAAAATATGCATTTATGACCGTTCAATCATATGCGATAATGACAACATATTTCAAAAACTATTCGAAGGTGCTTAGGGTGATCCACTCTCTTATGAGAGTGAGAAACAATATCGTCAAGATAAGCTTCGATAATATGGTTAATATCATGGAATGCGAAGGTCATAGCACGTTGGAAGGTTGCTCCCACATTTTTAAGGAAAAAAGGCATCTTTCGGTATGATAAAGTACCCCAAGAAAAAATAAATGTTGTCTTATGTTGATCCTCTTGTTTAATTTTAATTTGGTTATACCCTAAAAATATGTACATGAAAGAAAAAAAAATTCTTCTTGCACACTCATTAAGGATATGATCGATGAAAGGTGTCAGGAAGTTAGGAAAGGATTTTTTCATGTGACAAAAATCTATGCATATAGGGATGGTTCCTTACTTATTATTCACAAGAATGGGATTGGATACCCATTCAGTCAAGGGAACTGTGTAGATGAATCCAACATTAAGCAATTTCTCTACCTCCTCCTTAATAGTAGGGGCCTTTCGAGGATTGATATCTCTAAGACCTTTTCAAACAGGCTTAGCATCCAGGTAATTATTAATCTCATGTTCAAAAATTTGAGGGTTGATTCCTAGAATCTCTTTATATGACCAAGAGAATACATTTCAGAATTCCTTGAAGAGTTTGGTGTAGATCAAGATTTCTTCTGGCAAACAATCTGCACCGATGTGTACATTTTCAATCTTTCCAGGGATACGAGAGATATCGATCGTGACAGTAGGGAATATACTCACCATATTTCCTTTGTCATAAATTTCATTCGTATCAAGCGGAACTATGACGTGACCGCCTATCTCGCTTAGAGGAGATCTAAAGTCATCTTGTTCGATTCTAGCAATCTCTGGGACAAAATAAGAGCGATGATGCATATCATCCCAAGGTTTGTCAGAACCATTCATGGCCTCAATGATAGCTTAATCTGAGGAAAAAGTATCATTAAGGAGTCATGTGAACAATATAGAAAAGTGGCTCACACTAGCTCAAGAACATGATCATCCTTGTCCATCTACGAGGTAATAGGATCAATATTGTCGGAAGATTCAAGAACAACTTGATACAGTATATCTATTGTCGATAGTGGCATGGCCATTCCAACATCCCAATGACCTTCAAAAGGCGTAGTCGAGGAAGGTAGGGTCCAAGGATCATTAAAATAGGAAGTGTGGAAAGGAACAAACCTCTCTGACGAAACGAGCCTACTAGACATGGTATAAATATGGTGAACCAGTGTCATGAAGTTGAAGGTAACCATAAGGGATGAATACATTCTGACATCGATATTCTCAGTTTTTGGCTGAGAATTTTTTACCGTGGGGATCAACGGTCCAACAGACACACTGGGGCTAGCATACGCAAAGGATAAGTGATTGATCATCACGATATTCCCATCGTGAGGAAAACAAAGAGTATGGAAGACGAACGATACGATTAGAGTCATATCATAAGTCCAATTGTGTCCTAGTAACAAGTTATAATTGAGGGGCACATCAACCACCTCTACATCCACATCTACCTTCTTTCCACCTTACTGGACTGGAAATTTAGGAAGAATACCATGAGGGTTGAAGGAACAACCATAAAAAGTAGTAAACATGGTTGGATACTGAGAGAGATTTAGAGAGCTGAGGGGTTTCCAACAGACTAGGGTAGGGATGATTTTAAGAATGGAAATGTATTTTAAAATGTGGAAACCTTGGCAAATTTTACTAATCCTTCATATGCCAACTATAAATGTTTGGCGATATTTTTGTAAAAATATTTAAATTTATAAGGGTTTTATATAGTTTTTATAAAATTTTGGTGATTTTTAAGGTAAAATAATTTTATCCTATAGAATTTGGGCAAATCATTTTTAAAACAGAGAATCTCTTTTTTGGAAAAACCATGGAAAGTTATCCCATGAGTGAAATTTATCCCCTAAAATCATCCCTAGACTAGGGACATCACACATGTTGCAGCGCCTTGATCAACAACAGTATGTTTGATGGTATATTTTGAGTAACCCACGTGGATTTGGAATTCTGCATGGTAAGGAAAGCAAGGATTCAAATCTCTAATGTAAAACTTGATAAATTTTGAGCCACTGCGATCTACAGCTCCTAACGCCGATAATACTCCTAATGTTGATAATAAGGCATTCCTCTATGAAGGACACATCTGGAGTACCTCCAAATCCAACATCACACAAGGGGTTTGAACCAGGTCCTCAACAATGGAGTAATTTTGGGCATCTCTAGCATTAGGATTGTAGGTTGATCACTTGAGTACTACTTTCGGAATATTAGGTGGTGGCTCTAGTTTTTCAATCTGTAAGGGTGTCTCCAGAGGATGAGGAAACTCTAGACCAAGTATAGTTTGTGGAGAACTATAATCATCAGATCAAGTGGCTACATTAACCTCATATTTGACCATTTTTATTCATAAACGGACATTGTCTTGTGACGGTGGGTTTTGACTCCAACTCGCCACATTTATGGAATTTGAGGAGCTCAAGGCCATGTGTCGGTTATGTGGAAAAGGATTTGTCAGCACAGCAGGTGGTAGAGATAAGATCCTCATAGCTTCCACAAGTTTGGAGCATAAATGAGTAAGGTGATCGTTTGTACAAATTTTACAGGGAAACTTCACCTTACACCTTTATTTCTTTCCCTCACCAACATTATTATTCGTCTTCTCATTATTACCATTTTCCTTGGGTTTATTATTATTCTTCCCACCCTTACGATTATTATTACATCCTTTCTTCTTATTCCCACCTAGTTGTTGGTTACCATTTGGGAAAGTTGATGATTGCATGAAATGTACATCCACCAACTGAGTGGGATTGGAAGACACAGACGAAGTTGGCCCTTGTGTAGAATGGTTTAGAGACAACTCTTTCAAATGTCTTGTCACCGAGTCTACGGAATTCACATTGGCGGAGCCTACAATGCCATCGGTGTGAGGCCCAAGATTTTTTCTAGGGTCATAATTTTACCTCGGTGCGTCAGGAAGAATCTCGTATAACATCGCAGACTGAGAATATATAAGTTCTAATTGTTGGGATTTCAAAATCACTTATTCCTTAGATGTAACCCCAAATGTAGAAACATCCTTCAAAATATAAGGCAGTAGAGACTTAAGGAACCACTCTAAGAAGAATTTTGGGGGTATGCAGGTCTTGAGCAACCTCTTTTGTCTACTCCACTCCTGTGATCCAAGATATGAGTGGCTTTGTCGTAGCGTAAGGTCTACATAGGTTCTATCCCATCATCGTAACAAACCAACAATTAGAAGTGGTTAAGTAAGACTAAAAACATCTAACTAAAGGTCTTGTATGACCCCCTAGGTAGCTCAATATACCATTTCATGGAAACCCCCGTGAGGGTACGTTAAAACAATCTTAACCGAATGGAATCGTCGTCAAGGAAATTCAAAGAGCACCATAGGTGAAAGGTGGTAATGTGATCACTATGATCCTCGCCATTCTTTCCTTCGAATTTTGGAATATCTGAAGGAAGCTTGGTCGAAATGGGGGGGCATGTAGGATCATGACACATAGGGTCATTCATCAACTTAGAAAAGTCTAGCAGATTGAATGTGGACAGAAAAGGGAGATAGGGTTGTGACATATTGCCCCAAGCTCCCTGGAAAGATTATGGTTGGGGGATTGTAGCCCATCTAAGGATATGGCAAGCACCATGGTCCTGTCTGGGATTGTAATACCCTTCTCGAGGCTGATTCATAAGGGTTTGGTTCAATGTCATTCTAGTAGGAATGTTTTGATCATGGCTATAAAATCTTCCCCCAGCCGGAGCAGACCCATGTTGCGGGTTGCTCAAGGTGTGAAACTGACCTCCTCTATGTGTGAATATGGAGGATAAAGGTGGATTCATGATTCCAATCATGTTGGTTGGAATCGACACTGAGGAGGTGAGTGTAAAGGACAAGACTTGAGCAGAAGCTTGTCTGCCAAGTTGGTTACTCCATCCAGAAGCAACAGGAATAGACCCGGGATTAAAAGGATGAAAGACTCTCATGGTAGGAGTCATTTGAGGTACATGAGTGCCACCAAATGAGAATGGATTATAAGGAGGAGTTGTGCCCCAGAGTCCAATGCTAACATTAGAGCTAGCAGCTGGGATGGAGTTTGAAAATTGTGATGTAAAATTTGTCATACAATAGGAAAAAGGACTAGAGGCCATCGGGATGGACTGAACATTATATCCTAGTGAATGGACAAGAGACCCAAAAGGGTTCATGGATATAGGTTGAGTATTCACCATAGGACGACCAACGATGATAATAGGTGCCTCTGGCACTATAGCTATTGTGGTTGCAGGAGTCAAAGGGGTACCATTAACTATAGTAGGTGTGGGAGTTGAAGGGTTCCCAATATCTTGATAAATCAACTCAATAATCATCCTTGAAGAATCACAAGTCTGATAAGTGGAGGTGTATGTACCACGTTTAATAAATCTACACCTTTTAGAAGGAAAAGACTCAACACTTACTCACACCAACTCGACACTTACTTCCTCCATACCTCTAACTCCTGGATTCTCCTCGTAGCCAATGGTTAATATATGCCTCATGACTTCATGACTTCAACGATCCCACCTCTCAAAACTTTGAAATGCTCTGAAATCTAAAATATTGAAACAACTCACGACTAATTCCCCATGCAACCTTTCCAGATATGATGGTCTGGAACGATCCCAATCCCTCCTGGATAGATCTCTCTTTGCCGATTCTAGGAAACCTCAAGGGATTCCTCTCTTCAAATATTTTTTGCCACTCTTCCTTGTGAACTTTATTCTTTGAACTTGAACATTTTCCTTCTTAGAATATTCTCTTCAACACTTGGACGAAATTTCAGCCTGTGCACACCTTGCAACAGATCCTCCTCCACAAATTTGCTTCTATGTGGATGGTTCTCGCTACTCCTCCTGAAATTTTGAGTTGAAATAGTCTGTCACAGCCTCCTCATGAGAAAACTTTCTTCAATATTGACTTTGAAGGTGACTATGCACTCTTTGCAACAGATCTTCCATGCCCTATTGTTTCCTCTAAACAATATGAAATTGAGCAAGGTTCTTCCTACCCGCACACTCAAATTATCTTTGTTGAAAATTATGAGTCAAAGTGGACTTTTTCACACACAACTTGCAGATGATATTCACTCCTTGCACATATAAGTTTAGTGTTATCTCTTCTGAGATTTTGAGTTGAAACAGACTGCATCAACACAATCCTTGCAGACACTATGCACACTTGGACTTGCTCGTAGAAGAGAAACATTTGAAACTTATCTAAATCTTTGAATATTCATACATTCAACCATAAATGCATTCATAAACACAAGAAAAAGAAATAATAGACAATTTCAAATAAACATAAAGTCTACCATTCATTCATTCAGATAGACATGAAAACACCATGCATTTGGGACAATGCTCCTCTATTGTATTCATTCAACTGAAATATACATGTGTTCATAAACTGTTTCTCGATAGCTCTCAACTCTCAACTACAATGGAAACAACTCTCAATAACTAGAGTTCCAACAACTCCAACTATCAACTATCAACATCCCATCAACAACCTCTATTGGGAAACAATGCAAAGATTTCTACAAGAGGGGCTCTTCGAGATCTTCCCTCAAGCTACTCTAGAGATATCCTATCAAATTGAAAGCTATCAACTACTAGAATTTATTACAAAAATATTTGTGACATACATATAAGATCGAACACATTGAATTTGTATTGCACTCAGCTTCATTAAAAGAAATTGCATTCTTTGATGTCCTCATGAAATCATCAATCTCTATAACATTAAATATGTTCTTTAATTACAATTCCTTTCAAAATATTTGCGTGATACACCTTCATCAAAATTTAAAACTCTTCAAAATGTGTGTTGGTGTGCCTAACTATCCTCCACTTGTGCTTTGCTGGTGATGCTCTTGCATCATACTCCTCTGGCTGAAAAATTCATGGACTCCTGTCCATGAGCTCCTGCACTAACCTTCCATGCTTCTGGGTATCAAATTTGCTTACCCAAATGGCATATTTTATTGGGCGTCCCTTCCATTTTACCAAATACTCAAAATATGTTTTCCTTCTCGTCTTCTTACCAATTCATCGATCTACAATCTGATCCATCTGCGGATTTTCTACTAGAGGAATATTCTTTTTCCATTAGATCTCCTTCTGATCTTTAGGTCCTCTGGTTCCATATTCCCTATAAATATCCAAGTCCACAATGTTGAATATGGGCGATATACCCACATCCTATGGCAACTCTATCTCATAAGAATTCCTAGGATTTTGCAGGGTCCTATCTTCTTCAGCTTCAGTTTATTATATGTTCCTCTTGGGAACCTGTCCTTCCTAAGATGTTATATAACTTTATCTCCAACTTCAAATTGAAGTTTCCTCCTATGTTGATCAACTCTATGTTTATATTCACTGCTTCTCTTTTGCAACTACTCTTTGATCTGATTATGAAGCTTCTGCATTTCTGCAGTGAAGTCTTAGACTCCAACGCTTCTAAATTCACTCTGCTCCAGATCTATTAACTCTGACACTACCCTCGGATTCATTCCATTTACTATCTGAAATGGACTCTTTTTTTTACTTCTTTTCACTGATCCATTGTATGCAAACCCTGCTTGTGCTATAATATGATCCCACTGGCTATGATGTTGAGAGACCAAACTTCTTAGCAAATCTCCTAAAATTTGGTTCACCACCTTAGTCTTTCCATCCATTTGAGGGTGATATGCGAAACTAAAGGATAGTTCTATTCCCAACTTCTTCCACAATTTTCTCCAGAAATGGCCAACAACTTTGGTATCTTTGTCTGAAAGAATACTCCTAGGAAATCCATGAAGTCCTATAACTTCCTTGAAAAACAAGTTAACAACGTGTGTTGCATCACTTCTCTTCTAGCATGGGATAAAGTCTACCTTCTTTTAAAATCTATCAACTACCACAAATATGGAATCATGTCCTCTTTGTTTCCTTGGAAATTCCAACACGAAATCCATGCTTATTGCATCCCAAGGCCTCTCTAGAATAGGAAATGGTTGATACAACCCAGTATTATGTCTATTCCCATTTGCATACTGACAAATGTTACATCTATTCACAACATTCTTCACGTCTTCCCTCATACCTAGACAAAAGTATGAACCGTTCAACTGTGTAAATGTTTTGTCATGGTAGAAATGTCTGGCTAGACCTCCACTATGATTTTCCTTCAACAAATTCTCCCTCATCGAACACTTTGGTATGCACAACTAGAACACTTTGAACAACAACCCTTCTTGAATCAAGTATTATTTCCACTAACTTATGTCTCTAAGAACATGATTCACACATGCTTCATATGCTGCTTGGAAATTTGGATCATCATGATACATTTCCTTAAGGTGTTCAAACCCCAAGGTTTTAACCTAAAATTCCTGTAGAATTAGACATCTCCTGCTCAATGCGTCAACAACCTTGTTAGCATTACTAGAAATATGTTTAATAAAAAAAGTGAAATTTTCCATAAAATCTATCCACTTAGCATGTCTATGGTTTAACTTCTCTTGTCTAGTTATGAATTCTAAATCCTAATTATTGCTATACAAAACAAACTCTTTTGGAATGTGATAGTGCCTCCATTTCTTCAAGGATTGAATTATAGCATAAAAATATCTATCATAGGTGGAGTACTTTCTCTTAGTATCATTCATATTCTCACTGAAATATACAACAGGCCTATTATCTTGGCTCAAGACCACTCCAATTGCAGCTCCGCTCGCAACACATATCACCTGAAATGCCTTCTGAAAATATGGAAAAACCAGAATTGGTTGTTTTGTTATATTCTCCTTTAATATATTGAAGCTCTTCTCAGCCTCTTCTATCCATTTGAAAGACTTGTGTGTTTTCTTTACTGTATCCATCATTTTTGCACTAATTTCACTGAAATGTTTTATGAACTTCTGGTAGAAACCTATTAATCCATGGAAGCTTCTTACCTCAAATGCAATCCTTGGGGACAACCACTTTATCATTGCTTTCACCTTTTCAGGATCCATTTTCAATTCATTCGAAGAGATCACAAAGCCCAAATAAATTATTTATGTCTTGATGAAAGAGGATTTCTTTAAATTTATTAGTAGCTTCTCCTGCTGCAATCTCCTCATCAGTAATGTTAAGTACCTCACATGCTCTTGTTCAGTTTTATTGAAGACCAGTATATCATCCAGATATACGATAAAAAACTTGGCAATAAAATATTTCAACGCTTCATTCATCAACCTCATAAAAGTACTTAGGGGATTTGTTAATATGAATGACATAACATGACATTCATATAATCCCTCATTTGTATTGAAGGTTTTTTTCCACTCATCACCTTCTCTCATCCTGATCTGGTGATATCCACTTTTCAAATCTATCTTTGAAAAATAGTTCTCTCCACTTAAAAAATCCATTAAGTCATCCATCCTTGGTAATGGAAATATGTACCTAATGGTGATCTTGTTTATGTATCTTGAGTCTGTACATATTCTCCATCCTCCATCCCTCTTCAGACTCAACACAGTTGGTACTACGCATGGACTCAAGCTTTCCCTAACCAAAACTTTGTCTAACAGATCTTGAACTTGTTTTTTTACCTCCTCATTCTCTTGAGGTTTCAATCTATTTGCTTCTTTGTTCGACAAGCTTGCTCCTAGTATCAAGTCAATGTGATGGATAATGATTTTGATAGGTGGAAATGAGATCGATAACTCATCCACTACTTTGTCTACAAAACTCTCCAATAGCTCCTAAATTTCCTCAGGAAGATCCTCCATACAAGTTCTTGTAAGGATAAATTTCAACTTCCTCACTACAACAAACTACATCTCCTGTTCCTTTTTAACTTCACTTAGGAGTTCCTTCCCACTCATGAGAAGTATGCTCATTTTGGTTGCTTCCTTCACTTTCTTCTCCTCAATGAGAAGCAATATGTGTGTCCTACCATTCTTATTCAAGGTATAAGTATTTATTATCCCATCATAAATGAAATTCTTGTCATACTACCATGGTCTTCACAAAAAAACATGACATACATCCATGGGAATCACATCACACAAAATTTCATCTCTATATCCTCCCATTTTAAATTCAACAAGGTATTGTTTAGTTATCCTTACCTGATGAACTTTATGCAACCATGATACTTTATATGATGTCATATGTGCAGTCATCTCTCACTCCAATTTCTCCACCATCTCTATGGATACTAAGTTATTAGTGCTCCCACTATCAATTATCACCTTGCAAAATGTTTTGTTAGTCTTGCAAGATTTCCTGAAAAAATTGTTCCTCTGCACTGGATTTTCAACCTATGGCTTTGGTTTTAAGAGAACCTTCTTCATCATCAAATATCTCCCATATTTTGCACCTTACACCTCTACATCTCGCTTTTGTGCTTCCAAAATGTGAGCTTCACCTCCTTATTTCTTTCTCTCATGGCATTCCCAAGACATGTTTTCTACCTTTCCATAGGCACAACACTTTACTTCTCCTCCTCTCACTCTTCCTCTTCCTCTAGGAAAAGAGTTTCTACCACCACTCTGGCTTCCTCGGGAACTCCCTCCCTTTTCATAGTGACTGTGTGGTTTCTCCGTCTCACCTTTGGGGTTTTGCACCTTGTCATGGGAAACTTCTTTGTGTCTATTTAAAATTCTACTTCTTCTCTGTTGAATATTCTTTCTAGACAACTTGTCCTATACTTTCAGTGTAATCTGATAAGCTTCTTCAAAATTTCTTTCTATCATCATGTTGATTTCGTCCTGGATTTCATATCTCAAGATGTTTATGTATCTGGAAACATTTTCCTCATCTCTCTATCTTTTTCTAGCCCCGATGCATAGCTTATAGAACTCCTCTATGTACTCCTTGAATGTCATTCATTTATGTCTCAGGTCCTATAGTCTCCTGAATAGATTTATATGGTAGTCCTTGGGTATGAATTTATCCTTTAGCTTGGATACCATTCTATCCCATATCTTGACCATGTGTTTTCACTTTCTTCTCATATGAGCATGTAGTTCATCCCACCACAGTGTTTCATGTCCCTTCAACCTGGTGAGAACACGTTTCACCTTTTTATCCTCATCAAAATCTTGATAGTCGAAATACTTGTCCATTTCTTGTATCCAATCAAGCAATTCTTTGACATCCAAATTACCCTCTACATTGTGATGTCTATCTTTTCTCTAGCTCCCAAATTGACAACCAATTTAAGCAAGTGATCTTCTACAGCATCCTCTGCTACAACTTCTTCAACTTCCACTTCTTCATTCTCTTCATCATTGACGTCTCCAACATCATGCACTCTCCTTTGTGTTGTTTCAATGGCATCCATCCTTGCTTTGAGTTCTTGCATCTCCATTTCTATATCTCTGTTTGCTACAGGTGGTTCCACACATCTCCTAGGCAGCATTTTGATGATGTATCTGATACCACTTGATGCTATCATCCTATTTCTTTGTCTCCTTCACCTTAACTTAAAATAGATTCAGGCTCTGATAACACTTGCTACACACTCCCCCCTTATCCCCTTAGGGCTACGCGAACTCCTAGTCTCGGATCTTCAAACTCCTAGAACCAAATTTGTTCTTCGGGCCTTCATCAGACCCTGAACAATTAATACACACACATGTCCCATTGATGTCTCCTTCAAGTTCAAACTACCTGGAACTCCATCCTCTAGTGCTTGGCACCACCGATTGTGAGTACTAGTTTCACACTAGACTATTTCTCCTCTGTGACTGTGGTCTATAACCTCAGGCCAATCCCTTCGCCACTTAGGGTTCCAAAGATATTGAAACCTCCTTCTCTTTTTCCTCCTGAAACACCTTTCTACGAATTCACAGGTCTCTTCCACATGTCTCCCTGGATTTGTCGGTCCATCTGTACTTTCAGATTTCTCTACTTCATGAAAATCATACCTACTCCATAGTTACTTCCTTCGGACCTCTAAGTCACGAATTATCTACTATGTTTCCATGTCTCTCCTCACAGCCAACAGTTAATATTCACCTTGCGACTTCAGGACTTCGATGATGTTAAGCCCTAATATTGGCCCATTACCCCTTAATTGGGGCATATTAGATTAGTAATGTTATTTTATTTATGCCGGATTTAGGCCATTAGTTGTAATTATACCTCCTAGTCTCCTATATATACCAAGGAGACATTTTCATTTTGAATCATCTTGTACTTGAACATTTAAGTGGGGTAAAATGAGGTTGCCCCCTCGAAGAGGCTTATTATCTGAAATTATCTCTGTTTCAAGGCGTTGAGTACTTTTCTTGAGGTTTTTCCATGCTATATTGATGTTTGGTTCTTAACATATGGTATCAGAGCTGAAGGTCTTGGGGTTTCGCTGTTACATCTAAGACACCGTGGAATTTTTGCTATAACTTTTTTTCTACAATGTTTCAGAAGGAACCGATTGGAGGATATTTAGTAGACAGATAAAGGTACGTTGGGTTCCAAATTCATCTCCTGAGGCCTTATACTTTCGGAGATACATCCTATACAAGATAGGGTTCTGGAATCATCCTGAAATGAGTCATTGCGTAATTTTCGCTATAAAAACATTTCTGTAACGTTTCAGACCCTGAACTCCAGAGGCCATTTATAGAAATTAGTAAGGTATCTGTGGTAAAACTTTCAGCTTCTGGGTCATCTTAAATTTGTATATACACCTTGTGTAAGATAGGGTATCTAACTAGTCCTATTGACTAGTCTCAAGAAGGTGTTCCAGTTAAAACAAGCATAACTTCTTAATAGAGTATCCAAATTGAGTGGGACTGGCTTCATTGGATCATGGACAGTCTGTTGTGAGGAAGTTACCATAAATTCCACTTGGCACATCCAATTTTGATTAGACCTATGGCATTGCAGAGAAGAAATATCAGAGAACTACCTAAAATAAATTTTCATACCTAGAAGGGCCGAAACCTGGGAGACAGAATAGAATAAATATTGTCTAGCAGAACCACCTCAAAATCAAGACTCAAAAGTGATATTTGGCCAACATGCCACCCAAAAAGGGACCTTCTACACCAAATAAGCCTCCAGAAAATCCTAATTGGACTCTTGATG